>JAMKCH010038497.1:0-109338 GCA_023653785.1 Ophioderma brevispina | reverse complement strand
TAATGGATAAACTAAATAA
The DNA here is from genome assembly GCA_023653785.1 of Ophioderma brevispina. NCBI lineage: Eukaryota > Metazoa > Echinodermata > Ophiuroidea > Amphilepidida > Ophiodermatidae > Ophioderma > Ophioderma brevispina. The sequence goes on along the minus strand of JAMKCH010038497.1, from coordinate 109,319 downwards.
CTCACCCAAGGGTGTTGAATTGTTCTATTTTATACTGTATACGTTACGAATGATCCAACTAGTACCCCTCATCCAGGCCCTCCCCGCCAAGTGGAGCCTTGGGGAAGGTACAAAATTGAGCAAGGAGTCCTGGACTCCAGTGACGTCATATGGTTGGGCGTAGCGATGCTAGCATGGGACCTCTACTAGGCATGGGCGCACCGAATTTTTTTTAATGTGGCAATAGGGTGTCTCAAGGCCTTGTTTGAGCACAAAAAATGCACTAGTTGGATCCTTCGTAATTATACATGTATAAAATAAACAATCTCACAACCTGGTGAATATTCGTTTGTACCTAGTCACTTAGGTGAAGTTAAAAACATGTATTCAAATTTCAGAACAATGCATAAACTCGACATCTGTGTAATGGACCCAAAATAATAATGAAAGAATATGAAAGAATACTGTAGTCGGGGGATGGCCTATGTGAAAAACGCGTTCATGTGCATTTTTGAAAACATCCCACTTCTGACACCAATGTAGCGGGGGATGGCCTAGTGGAATAAAGAGCATGGGCAATTTTGACAAATTCCCACTTCTGACACCAATGTAGCGGGAGTTGCTCTGAACAATAAAAAAAAAACGCTAAATGCTGCGCCCATTTTTTTTACGCAAAGAAGCTGCCGGAGAACGCAGAACTAATCTGCACGCGGTAGTTGGTGGCTTGAGGAACCACCGCTGCAGCGTAGAGCTAGAGATACTACAATGACACAATGATTTTAGTTACATGCATTTATTTTTCACATCACTAAATAAAACTCACGAGACAGTGGTTCACTTGTGTCACCTTTCCGCAGATACCAACTCACTGAAAATCACCTACGACACCAGTTTTTGATTTCGACCCTTTCTCATACAGGCTTGCTATACTCAATTTTGTTACCAATTAAATACCATTTGTATTATGATCGACCATACACAACATAATGACCTCAATATCAAAATGGCTCACTATAGCTTTCACATTTGCACATCCAATGTTCACATAAAAGTCAATTCACTTTTCATGATACCCTGAATTTCCTTCTCTAATACAATTCCACATCTACATTTACGAAGAGTGTCTAAAAATACAGAGGTTTCACATTAACAATTTCTTTTTCTTATGTACTCCACATTGGGAATTGACCACAATTTTAACATACCACTGTACCATAATTTCCGCAAATTCAGCATCCTATTTAAAATTCACCCATCACAAAACAAATCCAATTTCGACAAAACTTACAATTCTGAATACCAACACAAGATAGTGTACACCTGGCGTTCAACAATTGCAGAAAATAAATTCACAATAGCAATCTTCTCCCTAACAACATGTACTACATCACCAAATGTGGTAATTCTGTATACCAACACTTGTTTGTGTAACCAGGCATTCATCAGCAATTACAAAAATAAATTTATAAATGGCAACACTCTTTGCCCACATTAACCATAAGCAAAGCATAGCGTTTCTTCCTCAAGTTCAAAAAGATCACTTTCACACACACACCCTCTCCTTCTGCAACTCACTGTTACATGGCACTCAACTCAACTCACACTCGCCTAATTTCAACCTCTTAAATGATCATAACTCAAACCTGCAACTCACCAGTGATGCACAGTGCCCTGACCAATAGGTGTTGTTTACTACCCCCGAATGCTCATCTCTACCTCCCTCCCTACCATTGTGGCACAGCTCTTTACCCGTCATCCCGTCTCAAAATCAACTTACTAAAAGTGAATTCCGCCACGTCTGGCATGTCCTCTCCATTTACATCCGTCGACCTATACATAACCCCCTTCATTACCTCGAGCTTAATATTAAACTACCTACACTAATTAATCTCAAAGCTGCTTTTCAAACTAGCACTATCTTAGTCTCGCTAGCGCCACACTAAAACAACATGGCACAGGTCATGCACTTTGCATAAAATTAAATACAATGATTTACAATAAATAGAATGTTCATTTTACTCTGAATATACTGAACCACAAGTTTCTCTTCAGATGGCTAAACTAAATTTCAATAAAATAAATTTATGTTTTCGCACTCTCCTACACAACACATTCAACTCACACCTGAATCAAAATGCAGCTGCACAGTGCACACTCTTCCCTAACGCTATTCACACTAACCCAAATCTTAACTCTTAAGTCTGAAACCAAAATCTCATTACCACCATCCAATAATCATCTTACCTCAACCCCCTCCACAATCAATCCCATGTTTCAGCCAACTAAACTCACTGGTGGGGTTTCCCCCCCCCCATCTTAACTCGCCCAATAATACTCATCTCCCAATAACGACTCTAACCCCGGCTCCCCACATCATGACCAAAACCCCTTATTCACCAGCAATCCGCAACAATCACACACCCCATTAACTGTCAGCTCACCACCTCACAACACCTACTCACACCTCCAACCCAATATTCTTACACATTTTGGGCCGACCATAGCAAAGAACTTGCGAATGTTTGTTTGTTCGCATACACAAATGTTTACAAACAACCGATACCTCATTCAGTGCATCACCATGACTTTAAATTTGGGATAGAACTAAAACCTGAATCATCACACCTTTGAACCACACTTTAACACTTTAATAAAACCTGCGCTCACTTAAAGTATGATTGTATAGATCTCAACTAGACATTTACAAAACATGAGTTTATATTTTGCAATCAAGTTTTGTGCTTCCTGCTGTTGTTACTTGAATTTATTACCTCAAAATATCACAGAATCACACATTTGAATCCGAACTCCTTTATCGCCCCCCCCAATCTGATTATCTCCAAACTCAAATCTCACCCAATTTACAAATTTATCAAGGTAAAACTTAGTTTCTCACGAAAACCCACACCCCACAAAAACCCATGCTCCAATTTGACCCTCCTACAGCAATTTCAACCACATTTTTATTAATGCTACGTTCAACATCAGTTCACCAATCAGTCATTACAAATAGTATATGTCAGTCTTTGTCTCAGTATGTCCGATGCCTTGCTGGGTGTCTCAGGCTGTCTTGGTCGTGTACTTGTTTACTTGTCCGTATCGAACTATGGCTCGCTAAAACTGGAGTACCTTTAAAACCCCAATTTTAATCATAAATCTTAAAACCCGAGCTGGCCTCTATTTATCCGAATAAAATCTCTATCTTTTGCACATTCCAAGCGGTTAGTCCGAATTGCGTCAGCCCAGGGACCATAAAGTGGCGGAATATGGCCATTATCGTAAGATGCCCTTGGGGATGTCCTGTTCCCGTAGCACAATTCTGTCAGTTCTAATCACTCTCCATTGGTTTATAGGCACAAGCGATAACAAATCAATGCATAAGATGTGTTCTGGTTGATGAACTGCTGTTGACAATTCACGCTGATAAATAAAAGGCAAACAGCGTAACTCATGGGTCAAAATGTCCACATAATGTCACACATCTGCCTGTCACATTTACTCGGTTGTCTGCCAAAACATATTCTTATCTAGTGTTATTCATTATAAACTCCATGTTGTCTGTTATGAAGTCGTCCGCACCAAAAGTCCGTCCATCCCCAGAGTTTGTCTAGTTCGCCATCATGTCTGAAGTCAGTCTCCCCATCTCTACAGCCTGGTTTATGTTTATCTCGCCATGTCTGAAGTCCGTCCGCTCATCGCCCCAAACTTTTTCCGAGCGCGTAACCCAAAATTCTAGTCAGCCGACCAAGGCCAACCAATCCCAATGCGCGAAGTCGGGGAATTCCCAGGTGACGAAATGTTTGCGTCTTCCGGAGTAGGACATGTTTGTGCCCGTCCACCACCTGTCGGCTCTTTTTATGAACTATGCGTACAAATGCCACAAATATCATAATGGGTAAACAGACTAGGGAAATCCCGTTACAATACTTTTTATGATTATTACTAAATTAATTCTTGTTTGCTGTCTAGGTTCTATGAAGGAAATTGATGTTATAGACGTACCCAAACAAGATGAGGTGAAGATGGTGATGAGGCAGTGGGTTGAATATTACAACAATGCTAACAGGGACAAAGTACTCAATGTCATCAGTTTAGAAGTATCAAATACAAGGTAAAATGACCAATAATGTTAACTGAGTGATAATATCACAAGTTGGAGTGCTGGGAGAACAAATAACAAGTGTTGCAGGCATTGGAATTATTTAGTGTTGAAAGGAAAATTAAATAAAGAGACAAGGTGGAAGGTATTGGAAATGTGGAGGTAGGCATTGTAATAGTGTTGATAAAAAAATGATAAAGGTCAAGCCAAACCTATATGCACTCATACAGGCTGGCCCAAAATCTCAATAAATCCTTTGACGTTATGCACATTTTGTGATAACCACACTTCACCGAAGTTATAGAAGAAAAGCATTTTTCGGCTTCAATACATATTGAAAGTTAAAATATTAGTGCTTTTTTTCAAGGGATAAAATATAAAGCCATTATTTGATACAATACATGATTCCAAATCATGTATTTAGAAGGAGGTGACCTATATGCATGATTCCAGCAGAATATATGACGATGCGAAACTCAATTCAATGTACGCGAGGATCAAGTAAATGATGCAACCCAAGAGAATTATGAGACAAATATTATTATGGAAACTCAGAGAAACTGACGAGCATTGAATTAAATAAAGATGAAAAATACACAGTCTTGAATCCGGTCCTCTTGCCAATCTACCACTGGACCACAGAGGACTGTGCCCATGTGGACACCAGAGAAACTAGCGCCAATGCATTTCAGTCTCTATTTCAGAGTGTCGAGTGGCTGTAATTTTATATTATGTATTTAGGAGGAGATGACCTATAGATGAGGTGACATGTGACGTCAACGCCGGGCAATGAACAAAGCACTGCCCGGCAGTATGCGTGAGCACCTACAGGGCTTGTGCTTTTAAAATTTGCGCTCAATCAGGCGTGCTAAGAGCCTAAGACTATTGAATGCGGTATGGGCAATTCTAGGGTCCTGAGGGTCCAGGCGTGAGATCCACCATTGGACCACAGAGGACCGTGCCCACATGGACACCATGATTCTGCTGTCACTGTAACGGTTATTTTGCTTTCTGTTTAAACTGCTCTTAGTTTGGTCTGTTAGCTGTGTAAGTGTTTAAAAACAATGATACGTTAGTGATCAGTAATCACCATGTACAAAGTAGTGCAATTTCAATATATACTAGGCAACAACATTTACTTGTGAAAAACATTTTATAACTACTGTTAACTGTTGTTTTGAAGACCAACTTAATAAGTTCTATTTGTGATGCAAAGTTAATGTCTTCTGATGAGCAGAATTCAGAAGCTGTATTACTGTCATAATGCTAGCTGATTCAAGCAGGCCTCAAGTGTCAATCACATGCTTTGAAAGGTCATCAAACTATAAACACACTTATTCTAGAAACTTCTCCGCTTGTTGCCATGGTGTCAGTAACAGTTTCAAGAGCCCCCCCCTGGTGTCAGTAACAGTTTCAAGAGCCCCCCCCCCCAATTTCTATTTTGGGAAAATCCCAGATCCTACTACTGCTTTATTGGAAGAATTTTAAGCATAGAGTGACCCCCACAAAAATTAATTATTGACAAATAGAAAATGAACACACCTACAGATCTTTGTTGGATCTGGTTGGATATACGATTACGATTTTATTAGCAGCAAGGTGAGTTTGTAGCTAAGTTTGGTATGCTTCAAAATTTAGTTTGAACAAACAAAAAAGTAGTGCTCACGGTTACACAGTAATTTAATTTTCTAAACGGATAGTGGGACTTGTGGTCAATTAACCGCCTAAACATTTACATGTTGCACCGTTAGTAGACACTATGTGTTTTTGTGTGAGCAACTAGTGTGATGGATAATGAATTGATGAGTGTTAGGATGTGTTGATGATACCTGAAAATGTTCCTGTTTGTTTTCAGTTTAAATCACTTGCTGCAAGCGCCTAGGATAGTAAACGAAATTAGCTGGGCAGAGACCATTTGGCCAGACATATTACCCGAAGACTGTCCATTCAGTAAGCCGCAGGTATCCAAGTATTGCCTGATGGGAGTTAAGGATAGCTACACAGATTTCCATGCAGACTTTGGTGGCACATCAGTCTGGTATCATGTAATGAGGGTAAGCAGCAATGAATTTTGAGACTTCCAGTATCATTAATGTATACCTTTACAGCACAAACACTGTGTAATTTGTCTTTGTTCTTTGTTAGGGGGAGAAAGTATTTTATTTAATCAAACCTACACCTGAGAACTTGAAGATATATGAAGAATGGGGATCGTCTCCTCGCCAGAGTGAAATCTTTCTGGCAGACAAAGTGGATGCTTGCTTTAAGTGTGTTGTCAAGCCTGGTCAGACATTTTTTATACCTACAGGTAAGTGTTTTTTCTTGAGCAAAGTGTTTTCAGTGGCAATGTCTTGATATAGCAGCATAATATGGAATAAAGCAATAGGCAGCTATTTGATAGCCCCCCCAAAAATGACAGTGGGAATTCCCATGCCCTTCTTCTCCAAAAATGCATGAGAATTCTTATAATGAAATCAAAAAAGTGCATTGGAATTCCCATCCTGAAATCCAAAAGTGCATGGGAATTCACACAATGAAAATCGCAAAAAGCATATCCAATATTCTAATTTTGTCACTTTAGCAGTTGCAGCAAATAAATAATTGAGCAAATTGATTAGCTAACCAAGATGACTCTGGGAATTCCCATGACTTTACTGACCCACTGAAAAAAACAAATCCCATTTCCCAAAGAATAGTATCACATAGTAGGCTGTTTCTTTTTCCTTTTGTTCTCATTGGTCACAAACACCCAAAGATGACATGATGAAAAAAAAAGTCTGTGGGAATTCCCTTAGGAAAAATACTGATTTGTCAAAAACAGCTTGGGAATTCCCTTTGTCATTTTGAATTTTGACATTGTCATCTTGGGGGGGGGGGGGGGGTGGATAATTTCTGGAATAACCCATTATATGAAGTAGATACCTTGTTTATTTTGTAATATGCAGTTATCTCACACTGCTAAGGAAGAGACAAGAACACCTATGTGAGCTTTGAGGCATGTCCAGCCATCTGTGAAGATCATTTAATGCATAATTAATATGTCAACAGGAAAGACCCTGATACCATGCACATAAATATTAGATTCAGCAATAAAATATATTTTGGGTAAAGACCTCTAACATACGTTTAATTTGGGTAAAGACCACTGATTATAAAAGACCACTAAAAATACAGATAACTTGGGTAAAGACCGCTAAGAATACAGGAATTTTGTGTAAAGACCTCTAAAATACAGTTAAATACGCGTATACAAAATTGTGATGGATACTGGGACCTTACTTCCGATAATAATCAGTGAAACCAGTTTTGAACAAAGAACAATAAAGGAAAGGACGGTTGGTGTTCAAAGGCCTGTTTACTTTCAACAAGGGTGTTTTCATGGTTCTACTGTCTGCTGAAACTAGGAGTAAGGCTGAGACATCAAGACTGTTTGGAATTGAATTTCCCAAATGCTACATGTATTTCATTGGCAGTTGTGACATTATGAAGTTATAAATTGTTATATCACAAAAAGCAGCATTTTATACCTATTTTGTATTTTAATTTTCAATAAAGAATGTCTTGAAGTTGATTTTCAGTGTCAACTGTGTTGATATCGGATAGCCGAAACTGGCCGCCCAGCATGTTTTTCAAGTGTCACAGATAATTGGCCATAACTCCTGAACCAGACCCCCAAATTATACCAACTAAAAATCTCATGAAAGCTGGAACATTTCCTAAATAGGAATCAGTTAACATTCAGTTAAAATGAACTTAAGTTTTTGGCCGCCCAAAAAAAAATCTTTGATTGTATATTTTTTGGGACATTCTGTTTAAAATGGCTTTGGTCAGAATAGAATACCTATATTCTCGAAATATAATTTTGATTTCTGTTTTATAGGCTGGATCCATGCTGTGTTAACTTCTGTTGACAGTTTGGTGTTTGGAGGCAATTTCTTGCACAATTACAACATCCCATTACAATTGGAGTAAGTGATAACAATTCTTTTAAACCTCCACAGTTACATATGTTGAATGGGGTGTGATTCTTCAAGATTTTCCCTGATTTCAGGATTTTTTATTTTCAAAATTTCTGAAACTTTATTTAATTTCATCCCAATTTTAGACATTTTAGGTCAATTTTATGCTGTTTTTCAGATTTTTTTACCAAATTCAGGAATTTTCCACAAAACTCAATCACACCCCTGGTTGCTGATGAAAGTAAATTATGCTATAAAATGAGCAGATTCAATATTTGTGAATGATATATTTTTGTACGAGTAACTGAATAAAATGCCCCATATGGTGTGTATAGCTACTCAAGCATTCATGAATATTCCAGAGGACCAGTTTTACAAAACATGCAGGGCTATTATGTAAGCAAAATTGAATAAATTGGGCATTTAGAAAATGTGAGTTTTACAATAAAACCATGTAATTACAGAATATTTAAATGAAAAACTTTGACTTTCTATTAAAACATTGCTGATGATTCAAATTGTAAGGAACATAGTATCATTGTACATGTTAAATTTAGTCTCTTAGTAAATAAAGGATAAGTATGTTATCAAATATTAAGACACATTAAACAACTGATAATTTGTTGACATCTTTTGTGCAGGATTTATGAACTTGAAAGACGATTAAAAACACCACCCAGATTTCTGTTTCCAGCGTATGAGCCTTGCATGTGGTATGCAGCAAAAAATATTATGGACAGATTTAGAGGTGAGCAGTTTGCAGTAAAAACATGACTTGTAATATAAGCAGCAAATTCATTGGAAGCAAAACTTTGAGAATGGGCATTATGGGTGAGAAGATTGATGTAATTTGACAGTGTACTTTATGGGATTGTACATAAAATAATTAACTAGCCACTGCTGTACAAAAAAAATTCGGGTATTAGGAAAAAAAATCTACTTTCAATCACTTTAAAAACATTTATTGAAAATTTGTTACCAAAACTTTAACTTGATTTTAAAAATAAGAGATGGCAAAGTGACCAATGAGAAAATTAGATATGTATGTCATAAAGCATACTGGAAATTGCCTATTCATTGAAATGGATGGTTGAGTCCAAAGTCTTTAAGTTATTAGAATATGATTTTCTGATGTGTGAGTGACTTGGATTTGAGTAAGTAAGTTACTGTTAGTGGCAGACACTGTTTAGAAGGTTGCTTCTACTTAAATTAGACCATTGTGGTTGCTATGTACACCCTATGATGCACCAGAAATGTTAATTTTCTTTAAGTTTCTGTCAGGGGAGAGCGTGGCCTAGCGGTTAGAGTGCTTAATTGTGGAGCAAATTCCCCGGGTTAGAATCCCAGTGGGGACACTTGCTGGGATTTAACCGGGTACTCAATTCTGGATTTGATTTGTACAGTTTGTCAAAAAAAACCAAAAACGCAACACTTTGTGACTGGCGCCATAAGTTTTTAACTAAAGCATACAACTACTTTTTATTTGTTGTAAGGTAAGAAGGGACTGTTAGAAAGCAGCCCTGAAAATTTCATAACGATAAAGTCTATAGTTTTTACGATATGACCCCAGCAATCAAGTAACTCGCAGGACCCATTTTACCAAATTGATGCACTAGTAAGTACAAATACGGCACTGTAGCGTGCAGAACAACTAATAGGAATCTAAGTCCACCCACCATTTTACTGTGGTTTTGTTTTTAATAACTAGTGCTGCAAATGATATAACATATCAATTTTTCCGTTGGTAATAACAGCTTACAAACATGCATTTAAAGACACATACATGATTTAACAAACACCTCATATTGTCCAAATTAGGCAACATTGGATTAGAGGGGATTGATCATCATAGTTTTGTGACAGCACACAAAGAGTTTTCTTAACCAAAAATGGAAGGCCAGAATGAATATACGAATCTTGTTATTGGAGTTATGAAGTGAAAAACAATTGTTTTTCTTCATAAGTTTGGAATATGTAACAAGCAAGTTGCAACCACAACGATATTTTATTTTACCAACAGACAGTTTGTTGATTGCTTAGTCATGTTTTTTATATCGTTTGAAATGTATTTTTTTCACCAAATATAAAAAAGTGTGTTATCATTGCAGTTGAATGGTAATTATGTAAATGCAGTATTTGATCCAGTAGTAAAGTGTTCTGCAAGAAATATGGGCAATTAAATGTTAATTTGTAATCAAGATTGATTTGCCTATTTGTTTTCTTCAGTGCTACCTTAGGTTACCAGCTCCTTATTGTGAAAAAATGGGTCCTGCGGGTTACTTCATTCTTGGGGTAATCTTAAAATAAACTATTGGACCCTATTGTTGAATTTTCAGGAGTATAGTTAAACAGTCCCGTCTTATCTACAACAAAAACAAATAGTCACAGCTTTGGTAAAAGGTAGAATACGGTAAGTTGCCACTTTTCTGACAACATCATTTTTGGAAAACAAAGGGAATGGTCGTGTGTCAAAAAGTGTTTTTTGAAAAGCAACGACTTTTGTGGCAGAGCCAAATGTTCCTCTCTTAAAACTTGTTAACATTCTAAAATCCAGTTTAGTGAAGTTCATGCAACGAAATGTCCTCGAATTTTGGAGGGAACTATCTGTTTGCACCCTGTATATATCCTATCGTAACTATTCGCTTTAAATTAGATTTGCTACATCAAAAAAAAACAAAGGAATTGTTCCATCTTTTCCTATTTTTCATTCCAACACCAAAAATATTTCCAAAATCTGTCAAATTAGAATTCCACTTTGGTGAATTGGAAAAAAAACCATGAAGTTTCTTGTCCTTCAGAGGATTGTCAAAAGACATAGCCACCAAAAAAGGCAAAACTTTGAAATTTGCCGATGTAGTCTAAAGTGAAGATAAGTCTGTAGAATTCACATAAGTTATTTTTTTTAAATGAAAAATTACAAAAAGGAAGAAAAACAGCAATGTTGAAAGATTCAATTGTGTGTTGCAGTAAGTGTCCATACAGAGAGTAATGACTTAAATATCTGATTCTGTTATTATTAGGTTGCTTTCAGTCTTTCTTTTTTGTATTTTCATTTACACTCAAGGGTTCTTAATTTAACTTCACTGAAAAGAAAAAAAGAAAGAAATACAAGACAATTATACAGTGTTTTTACTTATTACTGACATGCAAAACCAAGAGTAGCCTTTGTATTAACCATGACTATGCTATGTACAGCTGTTTCAATGAATAAATCCCCTTGGATTTGGTTAAAAAAGAGACTTTCAAATGCCAAATGTTACAAATAGGCTAGCGATTGGCCTGCAATGTGCTAAAACATGAGATTGGCTTGATCCTATTACTATATTTGTAAACATTGAAAAGGAGTTCTAATATGGTCACAAAATGTGTCATAATGCGATTGATAAGAGCCATATGTAATGGTTCCTCTTTTCTGCCCATAGAATACAATGAGGATGAGAGGAAGCCACCTCGCTATCTTGTTGAGGGTGCCAAAGCTCTTTCAACAGCTCTCAGGACATGGACGCTTAAACGAGAGGTGGGTAATCCAGGGGATCACTTGCATTCAGAACTACCAACCATGTGCATCGCAGCATCTCAAATCTTACCTAAGTAACATATTCACTTGAACAGTTTGGACCCATAATGGTGAAAGACAGAGAAATGGTGTAAAAACTAAAATTGTACCACTATATAGTACAAAACACAACACACTAATGAATTGGCCTTGTAACAGGGTTAAGTCATGCTGCAGGAGTTTAAGTCACCATTAACCTGATAATAACACATTAAAATTGAATAACAAGGTAATTCAAATGGCAAAATAGTGACCCATATGTCATTTAAATAGCAACCTTAAACACTGAATGTTGATCCGAAAAGTTGGTCCATTTTCCCCAAATGTGTTGTCAGTGCCACCAGAGTCAAAATCCAGTCCTTGTTGGTTATTTTATTGTTTTTTATACAAATAAATGGATGGTCTTATGGCAAGTGATCCCCAAGGAGGTCTACTTGGCAAGAGTGATTTTCTACTCAGCAATATGTACCTTGTTGCTATTGCTGATTTTTTCATGACCTTATATTGTAAAAGCTTGTAATATGTTAAGACTAAGAGTTTTGGCAGATTACCCAAGCATCATGAAAAAAAAAAATAAGTGTAAATTATCAGAAGGTATTACAGGTGATTTTTTTATTGAAGAATGTTACAATGCTTTACTTGTTTGGAAGTAATTCTTAATTAAAATATGCCATATATCAATCAGATTATCTGTCAATGAAAGATGGGATTGAAAAAGGCAAGAGTCTAACTCTGTGAGTGTTCTTAATTCTAGAACCCCATTCATGTTTGTATCAAATGACTGAATATATTTATGCAATATATTAAATGGGAGGTAACAGGGCCGTACGCAGGATTTATTTTGGGGGGTGCGGGACTTTAAAAAAGTGGCCTTTTTTCGAAAAAGTGGCTTTTTTTGGTAAAAATGGACCTAACCCCCCTAAAATGGTCCTTTTTTGGACTTTGTGAACATTTTATCATCAGAAAGTGGACTCTTGTGTCAAAATTTCTTTAAATTTTGGACCTTTTTTGATAAAAATTTCAGCAAAAAGTGGACCTCTTGCCCCTTTTGTGGGCAACCCCCTGCGTACAGGCCTGGGAGGTAACATGAATTATGAATGAATTTGTTTATGAAAGAGTACATTACATTTCTGTTAACACAACCTGGATCTACATCTAGTGATAAATGTAACCCACTTTGGGTACCTGCAGCATGAGGTACACAGATGTCTGCTGTATCATCATCAAAACAATTACAGTGTTTCAAGCACATGACATATGCGTGTGTATGTCTTTGTGTGAACTGCGCTTTCATGCAATCAAACGGTGTTCCGCATTAGCGGGAAAGCGGGTGTACATGTCCAAGGGATTTTGACAAGTACTGCAGTGCTTCAAAGCCTGTGTGTTTGCTATCAACATCAACCTGCTTTGGTCATTGCAAAACTTAACCGTTTCAAATCTGGTAGATTAAGTGAGTGACGTTTGAGGTGGCATCCCAAGGTCATTTAAGAAGCCATGTTAAAATTCACTGAGCTAAGACTTGGATCCTTTGGATTCATGCATTTTTCATATAGTGTTTGTCCCTTGGACATGACATACGCGTGCATATTTCTTTGTGTTAAATGCGCTTACATGCAACTCAATAGTGCGTCGTATTGGCGTACATAGTTACATGTTCAAGGGATTTTGACAAATATTATAGTGATTCAAAATATGCTCATGAAAATAAACACATGAAATGTTTGTTAAAAAGTGGGAAAATTGATCTGTGAGTAACAATATTTGTCCACAAAGTTAAAGGGTTAAGTTAGGCAGATAATGCATGCTGAGCATTGTTGACAAATGTCAGTGTGACTATATTAGATAAACAGCATCTTTCAACCCTTACCATGTGTGCTTTGTTCTATTTTGTTGGCAGTGGATGCAATATACTTGTATTTAGAAACCTTTACATGTTGTACATGTAGTTGGCATGTGAGTGTACAGAATACCATTAGAACATGGCCACCCTCCATCATGTTCAATGGCTTGTTATCTCATAATAACATCATGAGATTTTAGCGAGAATAAAGCCACCACTATTCCCATAGTTTGTACAGTTACCAATTTGATCCTGGACCTGTGTTAGGAACATTGATTTAACCGTGGCCTTGAGCTCAACAAGCCTGTAAAAGGAAGATGGACAAATATCCTGTTCTTGTTTCCAACATAGAAGCCAATGGCTTTGGGTACAAGCTAGTCAGAGAGATATATTCCCAGATAATCAGGGGACATTGCAACACATTCTCACATTTGCCATAAGCCCATTTCGTCTAGCAAGTTGTCCATTTATCATGCTCACAAAGTACCTTCCTGGGTTGATTATCCCTTATTCACTCTAACTTAGGATATCTATTATTAAGTGTCTTTGCTAATTTTTATTTTCTTTGCTGCTCTTTTTATTTGCATTTTGTTCAGTCTTTGTATTAATCCTGCATCACTCCTGCCTATGGATGATTGATCAGGGTTTTATGTCTTCCTTTAAAGCATTAAACAGCGAGGGAATAAAAAATTGTGCAAATCCATTTTTTAGCTTATAAATCAGGGATAAGTGTGCACAATTCCATATAACTACTTAAATGAAGAAAAAAAACATCAAATAGTGAAAAAAAATGAAGTATGTGAGGAAATTTGTCATGCTGTTGCCCGCAAATAGACATACAGCGATAGCGTCTCAAAATCCACCCTTAAAGGGACATAATGGACATAATGAAAAGGACCCTTACTGAAATCACTTCCACGAGTTTGAAAACAATTTGGATGTTTACATTCTGTAAAAACAGGAAGAGTTCTGGGGGGGGGGGCAGTTTGTGGCAATTTCTGGAACAGAAAAGCAATGTGTTCACATCCCTGACAGAATTAACAGTGTGTCTAGCATGTTTTGCGTTCAGACCGGGATTAGGCATTGTACTTTAGGCTTGTAGTAAGATATTGATCTGGCAAGTGAAAGATGGATTAGCCGGGATTAGCACATATACAATGGTTTTAGCCCGCATGGTCCCGAAGCCAGTTGGTCCCGGCAATTAACACCTCTATTGTTCCCATTGTTATCAAAAGGTCTAGTAGCCCGGTTGGTCCAGGCAATTAACGCGCTCCCGCCCCGCCGATTGGGATTCCGGTTGGAACTAAGTTCAAAAAGACAAAAAACCGAAGTAAAAGTAAAATGCTAAAAACATTTTAAACTAATATCTTGTTTAAAGAAAAACTTGTTTAAGTCAAGTGTGACTCTCCTTTTTTTAATTAAAATCATAAAAAGACAAAAAAGACTGAAGTACAAGTAAAATAAAAAACATTTTAAAGGAATATCTTGTTTAAAGATAAACTTGTTTAAATAAAGTGCTACTTTCTCTTTTTTAATTAAAATCATAAAAAGATTTAAAAAAAGCCTGAAGTAAAATTTAAATGCGAAAAACATTTTAAAAGAATATCTTGTTTGAAAAGGAGAAACAACCACAATGTGGACACAAGTTTTTTAATATATTTTCCTTACAAAGTGTGACTTTCATTAGACTAGACTTAAAAGATTGAGGTAAACATTTTAAAAGAATATCTTGTTTAAAGAAAAACTTGTTTACATCAAACCTATATTAATACAAGCAAAATAATATAGGTTTGATTTAAACAAGTTTCTGTTAAAACATAAAGTAAATAACAGACGCAATGTGGACACAACATTGGCAAAGATAACGGAAGTTGATTGACAGCAGCACAAAAACCACTCATGTAGTTAATCCGGTGATTAAGCCATTGATAACTAATTACCGGGACCAACCGGCCTCGGGAACCAACGGTGTAACGCCTATGCAATAGCAATGGTCTGTGAGCTGATGACAAAATGCTTTTCAAGTTTGGTAAATGCTGGCAGTAATGTCAGCGTCCTTGTTCCAGAAATATATGACTAGATTGAACTGTAGAGGGAAAATTTATTTTTCATTAGCTTATAATGAGCTCTTACTATTATTTAGATTAATATTCATATCTTTTGACAGAATAAGCTGCAAACAATAGATAACGTTAGAGGGAAAAAGAATTTTGCCCTAACATCAAATTCTGTGCATATCAATTTTTGCCCTAACGTAGGAGATATAGTCTTTACATGCATGCATGCATGCATATATATATACATATATACATGCAATAAAAGTTCTGGCTGCATCAGATTATGTACAGGGTATTAAAGGTGGGTGACCCGATCATGTTCCAAATTTCCATATGATGTTTTATCCTTCAAATGGAAGTATATCACCAAAACATCTGATTAAAAATTTTGAGTTAAATCGGCCCAGCCATTTGGATAGTAGAAGCAAAAGTGTGTACTAATTGGCCGTAGACAGTGTTTGTTAATAAATGTGGTATACCACACTTGTGAGACGTTTTTGTTCATAAAATCAAAAGGAAACATTTCCTGAGCCTAAATTTCACTGGGGTAATGAGAAAAATATGAACTTTTTCTAATATAAAAATCTTCATTTTGATGGAGTAAAGTGGGGGATGAGGTTGTCGACCGGGTCACCCACCTTTAAAAGTTAAAGACATATATTAGTAATGATCCAAACTGCATATGACTTGGGTAAATACCACAAAATGTATACACATATTTTTGATATATTGTAACATTTTGTAGATTTCCAACTTACTCCAATCAGGAGATTTTGGATGTTCTATTTTAGGAAGCCATCGGAGTAAGTAATTAGTATTTTTACTTGTGATGGATTTGTGTTTTGCTAATCATAATTTGTTTAAATGTTTGTTAATTTTTTCTTGTTCTTTGAAATTAAAGCAACGGATAAAACGACTGAAAGATCCTGGGCCTGTAAGTCCTGATAATTAATTGACTTTGAGGGTCTTCAACTTGAAAAATGAAATCAACTTATTAAAAATTAAAATAAGGTCTTGGATGAATGCATGCATGCCCATTTTCTTGGTCCAAACAATCATTTCCAACTTGTGACCTGTGTTAATCGTTTCATGGTTGTGGGTCAATCTGAGTAAGTTTATCAGAAAATGTTTCTGTTGTTATAAAGTGGCAATGGATTCTTGTCCCCATGAGAATCTGGAATATGCAAACAATGTTTATGTGAATACTTTCTACTATAGTGTAGTTGAAATAAATATTTAATGAACTTGATTAATCAGCATCAACCTGCTTAAACAAAATACAAATGAAAATTTGATAGTTAACCATGTTGAATTCTTTTGTTTATATAACCAGTATTACAATTGAAACAAATTTGATTTTATATTTGAAAATAGTGTATTTTGTGTATAAAATGTGTGTACTCCAATTAACAAAAGTTTGCTGATTTGACTAATGAGTTATGAAAAGGAGTACATGAATCTTAAATGGTTTGAAGATGGTCAAATTGCATTATGTTTTGTCTGCCTTTTGTGAATTCAAGCTGTTGAAACTATTTCTTTACAAGGGCAAGTTGGTGTAGCGTTCGAGTCCCTCACCTTTTACCAATTCGGCCCAGGTTCAATTCCCGGTCGGGTCAGTTTTGTATGAGAATTTGGTTGCCGATCCATACTCGTCCTCGCAGGTTTTCTCTGAGAACTTCGGTTTCCTCCTGCATTTAAAATCGGACTTCTTCCCATAAATCTTTCCCCACTGTTCTGGAGGCGTCCCTTGAATTTAATGCATGTAGCAATATTGGGTTCTGCCTGGCAAATGCCAAATGTTATAAATAAATAAATAAAAAACAAAATATTTCTTCTCTGTCCAAACTGGCCACAGTGCATAAAAGAAAAGGAAGTCTGAGTTTCTGATGGCGGCCTTTGTGATATTGCTGCTAATAGATATTTCAATGTTAGATTAATTTATGGGTATTTATACTCAATTCAACTTGAATTTCATACCAATTGATTAAGCCTCAATCAGACCTACTTCTGTTGGTCAATTGACCACAGGATCATACAAGGAATACAGTGGTTGTTGGTTGGAATTTCTGCTTTCTCCCTCTACTGCTTATCTGTGCCGGCCAGTTTGTGGAAAGATACAATCAATTTGTTCAACTCATGATGTTGCTGTTTTTTTTTTCATTTTGCCCCATTTTGTCCGTGAAAACCTGTACAAGCCCATCAAACACATAATGCATTTTTGACTGACACAAATCATTTCTCAGATGCTACTTTACAGGAAATCCTTAATTCAGTGTTCTTGTTCATCCAAATTTTCATGTGTTTATCTATTTTCAGCTCATTTTAAGGCCAAGTTTACATGCTTTTTGGGTGTTTTTTTTACCAGTTTCAGGCATAGTGTAGACAAAGCAAGCAAGATTCTTGGCCCAAGTAAAGATCAGCATGTATTTAGCATTAGCATTCAGTTCCAATGTGCATGCTACAAGCTTCCTGGTATGAAAACGGCAAATTCTCCCTCTTTAATTATAAAATGAGTTGAAGACCCTTAAATATTCCATAGTAATTGTGGTGAACTATTTGTCACATTCCTGCATTGTGTCTCAATGTTGCACTCCTTCCTTCACTTTACCACTTTGTATACTGGGATGCATCCTGTGCTGATTAAATAATAAGTGTTTGGCAAAGGAAAGATTTTGCATATTTGTTTGTACTTTTAGAAATAATGCACAAATATCAATCTTTACTTTTTTCACTATAGTCACTCTCAGGCTTGGTATCATACCCTTAAAAGGTCAAAGGTCAATACTTACCCAAATACCAGCAGATCTGCATCAAAACTGCATGTAATATTTCACACAATTTGGTGGGGAACATACATTTATAGGGAAGGACAGATTTTTTCCAAGCATTACCAGCTTGAGCACAATGAAATCTTACTGGTTGATCAGCTAATCCATTGCTTTTACTAATAGTGTTGATCTGATAATTGTAGTTATCAGCAACAATAAAACTTAGCTAATCCAGAGTTTTTGAAAACAAAATTGACTGAAAATGTGTGTGATAGAGAGCTACATGATGTTATACCAACCATAATAAAGTGGCTTGTCTGGCATAATTACATAATACCAACCATAATAAAGTGGCTTGTCTGGCATAATTACATAATACCCCTCACACCTCATCTGTAGCATGTAATTTGATTCCATTAACAGAATAAAGCACATTATACAAAATGGGTGCAAAGGGGGGAATTATGCAACTTGCCTTTTATAAATGTAAAAAAGCCTCAATGCACACTCTATTAATTATAAAACTATATTTTCTAACATCCTACTTTGTATGCCAATTCTTGACATCCGCTGTATATATATTATTTTTTTTGGTGGTTTCTAATGGTAAAAAGATCATTGTATGGATGTATTTTGCAAGAGTTGATATGCAAATAGTGAATGTTGATGAGTGTAATGTAAGAATATTTTCAGGTAGTTGAAAGATGAAATGTTCCATACTTCCATTCAAAGAGTCGTAAGTTGAATGAAAATATTTTATCTCTTAACTCATATGGAAGTATTCTTTCCATTGCATGAATGAAAACATTCATTCATTTGATATAACATCTTATGGGGGACTGTAGTGCACAGATCTCATGTGAGTGTGCAAATCTGGATAAAATTGTGAATTTTGATACACAAGTACTTTATACATTGATAATCAAGAGAATTGATGGAAACACTTCCCACACCCCTTTCATGGCCCCCAGCTTAGAATTCAAGGTTACACAGTGGTAAACATTTTAAAATGTTCCAATTGTGTTGAAAAGCACACCATGGTGTATGTCTGGTTACAAGGATTCCAAAAAGGTATGGTTTATACTACCTATGGCTTATACAGGGTGTCCCAGAATGATTAGTACCCAAAAAATCTAGAATATTTTAATTTTTTTAAATAATAAAATGGATGATATGGGATTTTTTGCTGCAATCATCAACTTAGGCATACTTTAAAATTTCAAAAGTATTTTAGGTCATAAAAATTGGGCTATCCAAAGTGTAGAAACAGTCCAAAGTGTCAGAGGTGGTGATTTCGTCCTTACGACAAAGTGCTAAAATAGTGTATAGAACTTGTTAAAAGGAAACAAACAAATATTTAGTTCTCTCTTGCTTTTCAACTTTTTTGTTCCCTCTTCTTAACAACTGTAAAAGCTGTAAGTTTAACTCAATTTTGATTATCCATGCATACAAAGGGTTGGTCGTGCTTTGTTACACATGAAACACATGCTTATCTTGGATTTTGGAGGGAGTTTTGAATAGCTAATGATGTTGTACTGGTAGGCTATTGCAGGCAAATTCAATGATTACATTGGTAGAGATTGAGGACCTAACAAATTGGCTCGCGACTTTACTGTGTAGCAGAGGTCTTTCATTGCAAAAAGCTACTGGGAGACCAAAAGTTACTTAGAAGTTAAGAGACGATTTGCTGCGAGATTCCCTAGAGAGCACCGAGTCCCTTCTAAATGTGCCATTGCCTACAATGTGAGAAAGTTTGATCGCCATGGTATGGTCAGAAACCGTCATTCTGAAGGTTGTGGTACCAGAAAAACCACCAGAACAAGAGCAAACATCGCTGCAGTCCAACCCTGTCAATGTTACCAAGTCGTTTTTTAATCGCATTGTCCGTCTGGACTTGAAATGGCACTCATACAGGATACAACGCAGACATGCTTTGAGAGGTGGAGATTACAGGAGGAGAATACAATTCTGCCGATGGCTCTGCACCAGACCAAGAGGATAGTAGAAGACCAGCCTGTAGATCCCGTGACCAAACTCTGGAGACAAAGATTTGAAGGCGTCTTGGGGTTCCCTGATCAATATTGAAGGTTTTGGACTTGGGCTTGCCGCTTCAATGTTCCGGCATTTTGGGAAGGGGCAAAAAAAAGTTAACACGGGGGTAAAAATTGAGAACTGTCGCAATTGAATTAATATGCATGTCAATTACTCGCCTTATACGGAATCTAAAAATGTATAGTTTGTTATAGATCCGACTTCAAATGAGGACGCTATGGCCAAAAATGTCCAAAGGTCAATGCACTTTCATTCAAGGTCAAATTGTTAATATAAACCGATTTTAAAGATGTAAGTGTCTAATTGTATGTTTTTGCGCATGACAAATTCAATTTTGCAACTTTTAATAGTTCAAATGTTAGTCTTGACCTTGAATGCAAAATGGCCTTAAAAAAATACGCTCAGAAATCAATCAAGAATGTCCGAAATTCTGTTACAGTGTTCGCAAGTCGTGAATGCTTATCATTTTGCCATAAAGGAAGATTCTACCCACAATAACAGAAATTTACAGATCAAAATGTTTCAAATTAAAAACAAAATATAAAATGAGATACAAGTGGGGAACTTGTGGATGCTAATTGTATAGAAAGATGTATCTGGGGTATGTGTGATCCAGTGGAACTAGCATTCACATGCCAAAGGTTGTTTGTTGCATTCTGTCTGTTGCGATAACTTGGTCAAGGTGTACCATTGTGCTACTATGGAAAATGATATTGAAGGGCAGAATAAGTGGTGGTAAAGGAAAGAAATCTGAAAAAAAAACGCAATGTCTTAAAGAGGAATATACAGCCTGTCTCAAATTTTTTTTTTCAATATTATATCTCAACATAAGTTAGTTGTTTTGTATATCACAATCAAGAGAAAAGACCAGGCTCTCCAGGATTTTTTGTTTCATCTCAGTTGCTTACTTCAACCGAGAGATAACACCAATTTACTGCGGAACACAAAATTTGATTTTGTGCCACTTTCTGGTTGAGTGAAAATGGTGAACGAATTAGTGAAACATAAGTTATTCACACTTGAACAGATATGAAATTCTTTAAAAAGGGATTAACTTCATAAAGAAACTCTAAAAGATACGAAAACGGTTATGTAATGGTGGAAGTGATGATCAGTAAGTTATGGCTTTAAGATTAAGTGAATAACATTCGACATACTGTTGTTTGTCAGAAGAGAACCATGAGCGTACAGCCGGCGTGCAGCAACCTGGAGGAGAAAGTTTCTATGGTCTTGAAGTATCATGAAACGCAAATTCCTACCACCACTTTGATACTTTGCTTCCAAATTCAAATTTTGATTGACTTTAACAATTAGTAAATGTACAAAGATAGTGCAATATTTTAAACCATTCCTTTTGATTTAGAGTGTTTATTTTGGTTGCATTTGCACTCCTTCTGGCATGATTGTAACAGATACCAATTTTGTAATAAATTCAAAGCATTTCATTGACGTGCAATAAATATTTGTATTATTGTTTGTTATTTATGAAGGAAGATTTTTATAATTGAACTGATTATGTTGACTATTAAAACTTGTGTCGATAAAACTAGACTTCCTTTGTTTACTAAATTTAATCTGTGTTTTGTTTCTTTTTGTCAAGTTGCAATCTTTTGTGAGCTTCAAGACATCATGGCATAGCTGGGCGAAACAACTCTGCCCATGCATAAAAGTGGCACAAAATCGATTTTGGTATATCGCACTAAATTGATAATATATCTATGGATTGACAAAAGCAAATGAGATGAAACAAACACCACTGGAAAGCCTGGTCTTTGTTCTTTAATATTATGGCAAGTAAGAATGACTTAGTTTGAAATTTCATATTTAACCAATTTTTTCTGATTGTACCATTTTTTTTTAGACCGGCTGTACAGCTCAAATTAGTAGGGTAATTTGGGGCGCTTCCGTGACCGTGGAGAGCAGAGCATCATTTCTCAGTGGATTTGTCTTCTCTGAAGGTTAATGAACAAATTTAGTGGAGGTGCCCCTCGAGAAAGTGTGGGCGGAATCCAGAAGGGGGGAAATTCATAATACAGGGGTCAAAAATGAAAAATGCTTGGACTGCTGTAAAAAGGTAACCAAAGTGCTTGTCTTGTTACAAGGATTACAAAACGGTATAGTTTGTACTACTTACAACTTATGGTTATGGAGATATAACACAAAAACCGTCAAATGTCAAAGGTCATCACAAAAGGTTAAATCTTAAACATTGCATGGATTTCTTCAAAAATGGGCTCATATTGTTCATCTTTCCTCAGAGACTGCAACAAAAACGTTTTGCACCGTCTAACATATTTTTAAAATTCGGAGATAATAGAGATCAATGGGGTTGACCTTGTTTGCCATTTATCTCGATAAACAAATACAAATGAGAGTGTCAACTACTTTGTTGCAATCCCTGTGGAAAGGTTAACAATTTGAGACCATTTTTAAAGAAATCGGTGCAATATTAAAGATTTAACCTTTGGTGATGACCTTTGACATTTGATGAATTTTGTCTTATAACTCGGTAACCACACCTTGTAGGTAGTACAAACTATACCTTTTTTTAATCCTTGTAACAAGAAGAACACTTTGGTTACCTTTTTAAAGCAATCCAAGCATTTTTCATTTTTGAACCCTGTATTATGAATTTTTCCCCCTCCTGGATTCCGCCCACCTTTTTCGCGAGGGGCATCCCCGTTAAATTTGTTCATTAACCTTCACAGAAGGCAAATCCACTGAGAAATGATGCTCTGCTCTCCACGGTCACGGAATTGTCCCAAATGACCCAACTAAATGCTGAAATGGTGTGTTAGTATTCAAGCCAGGGCATCAAACTCTCCCCTATTGCTTTTGATTATGACAGTGATTGTGGTAGTTAATGGAATTATTTGTGCTTGATCACCATAAGGCCACTGTTGCCTAAAATGACTATAATGCTCTCATGTTTTGCATAAGGAAAGAACCTCATAAAAATATTTTGTGAATTGTGATCTCCAGGGTGAATATCCACTGATTTCATCGTATGAGTATGCCTACTCAGTTAAAGTTCAATTACATATATCATCAGAACACATAAATCATCAGAGTAACAAAGTACAACAGTATACAAATTCTTGTAATACAAAAAGTCCAGATACAAAGTCTTGCAATGTACAATTAAATCATACAAAATTTGAGGAACAAAAATATAGTACCGGTATCAGAATCAAACATAAATATGAAATGAAAATAAATATGACATGATATATGAAGGAGAGGCTATTTAAACTTATATAAAAAGCTTTAAGATAGGCCCACCTTGAGAATAGCTAACAATGAAATAATATATCGGCAAGGACAAGACAAAAGACAGGACAACACAAGACGTGGGACAAGGATAATAAAAGACAAGGAGAATGTCGCATTATGTTAAAAGAGGGGAACCACATATCAAGGAGGTATCTAGAGGTGGCAAACCGTTCAAACAGTAACTCGGGCAGATGGTAAACAAAGAAAGTGTGATTATTATATTATTATTTATTATCATTCTTAACAAAAAAATAAGTTTTTAGCAGTTACAATTCAAGTTATTCTAAAAAATCTATCAAGTTTCATATTTAGAGATAAAGTATTTTTTTGTACTTATTCTTAAAAGTTATGGACCATGACAACCACACGGTAAAAACGTTCAGAAAAAAAATTATCTGCATTAGAGGGGGACTAAGATCCGTTGGCAGTAATAACCCTAGATACCTACCTGTCAATCATTCCGGGGTGTTTTGCATTGTGAAGGATAATCTTATTAAGGAACGCCTATTATGGGGCGAGAGTTGATGTAAGAGATTGTAACTTTTTTAGCTTGATAAATACACAAAGTAAGTTAATGTGCTTCGTTTAAACAAATTGAGTCCAACTGATAACCTAGTGTTATGCCTAACACTCCCCTCGCTCTAAAAACGCCCCCTGACGATTTTGGATAAAACAATTCAAGAAATTAGTTTTAAGCTTACCTAAATCCCATATTTATGCCAGGACTCGTCGTAATCCGTATCATGTCGCTGTTGTCACAGTTTTGTATAGTTTTTTAATTAGTTGGAACTTTACGTCGGGAGGTGGCGAAAACAGCTCTTCTTTGATATTCTTGTTAATCATCGAAATAAGCCGTGAAGGTGATTTGGCGGGATTTTTGACTGTCCATTGTTTTACTGTACATTAAAGGCCCTACTCCTTTTGAAAATGCACCGCCCAGGTGCGTTTATTAGAACATCTAGGTAAATATTTAATCTAGGAACTGAAGGTTAGGCCTACCATAAAAACCTATTAATATCCCCGCTTATTTATGGATGGCTTTTGCATTGGGTTACTTTGTTTCTTCTTAAATTTGAGAAGTGTAGGTAGATTTATTTTGGGGTGCATGGTGAAGAGGGTTTAAGGTGAAGATTTGTCAGCTCCGTGCTTAATGTTAATACAAATCCTGACCAATAGGGCTATAGGAGGGGAATAGGTGAAATCATTTTAGGATTTTAAGGGTACTAACCATTGCAAATTCATTATCCACAAATGAATTATAAATTTTTTTAACAGCCATTTTATTATGTTTTTTGACACGCAAAACTTTCAGTAGCTCTGAAAGTGTCACTGTAGGGTACTCGCCCTCCACTTCCGCGTTATGTACGCCACTGATTTTTGGACTAATACTTTCAGATGTGGAGATTTGGAAGGCAGATTGGCAAGAAACGGCGTTATGACGATCAGCGAGTACCGCTGGAACTGAAATGATGGCGGGATTGCGCCATCCTCCCGACTATCCGCCCCATCCGTGGTTTAGTTCATGCAGTTTCTAAAACACGTTCTTTTTTATTCTTGGTAACCCGAGAAGTTTTTAGTTGCACTAGTCTTGTGGGGTAACATGGCAAGGTTTAATGGGGCGAAGGAAGGTGGAATAGGCCGTTTTGAAGATATTGCGAGAAGTGTCTTACAACTTCGACACAGAATGGTTAACACTCAAAAAAAAAAAAGAGATGAAAAGCCACCAGGGACAGAACATTTGTCTTGGCAAGGGTTAAAGCCAGGAGCCCAGGAATTTTTCAGATTCTTTAAAAGCAAGTTGACCTTCTCTCCCCCCCAAAAAGTGTTGGCAAAAGATGCTTCATAGGTGCATGTGAGATAGAGCCTCTTTACAATGTAGCGGGGTTCCTATTTCAAATTATTCCTATTTGTTGGCTTTTTATGGAGATTTGCTGACTTTCCTTCTGCTTTTTCTAAAGGTTGTAGATGCCACAGAACGAAATCCAAGTTGGCATTTTTTTAAATCGCGATCAGCCAGCTATCTTGGAATTTCAAAAATGGCCGCCCTTGTTTTGCACTATAATTGCTTACTCTGGCTTAAAGCACATATAAATGGGAATTTCACAACATCCTAAACCGTTGTTGGAGAATGTCAATCTCAGTGCAATAAACATTAGATCATGGGCTGTTGTGCCATTTTTGAATTTCCCAATGGCCGCCAAGGAAAGATTTGTTTTTTGTCATACCTTCTCTAGAAGCTAGTAGGGACATGATTAGGCAGCTTTTCACAGAAAATGTTTTTCAGGGTCTGGGATTCCATTAAGAAACATTATAATAACGGCATGACCACTTGGTTTGGGAAGCCATCTTGAATTTCAAAATGGCCGCCACGGAGACCATTTTCTTGCCAGCACATTCTCGTCTCTAATACTAGTCAATTCTTGATTCTGGTGTAGATAGCCCCAGGCTATACCCATGTTTCAGTGTCCTGATCCAATTAACATTGTTTTAACACGTTCATTTGGAAATGGCGCCATACGCTTGTAATTTTTGCCAATGGGCTGCCAATTAAAACCATTTTAGTAGAAGACAGCCTGTAGATCCCGTGCCCCAACTCTGGAGACAAAGATTTGAAGTCCTCTTGGGTCACTGATGGATGTTCAAGGTTTTTTACTTGGGCTTGCCATCTTTCAAATGTTCCGGCATTTTGGCGAAGGGGCAAACAATTAACACGGGGGTTAACAATATTCAAACTTTCAGCAAATTGGAATTAATATGCCTTCAAATTACTCATACTCGCCTTATCATACGAATCTACAATGTATAGTTTTTATAGATCCACTTCAAATAGAAGTACAATATGGCCAAATGCCACAGGTTTAAATTCACTTTCATCAAGGTCAAATTGCTATATAAAAACCGATTTTTAAGAGGTATTGTTCTAAGTATATGTTTCGTGTATGACAAATGTCAATTTTGCATTTTTTAATAGTTCATAAGTTAGTCCTTGACCTTGAAATGCAAAATGGCGGCCTATTTCAGGTTTCAAGGTCACGACTAACATCTGAACTTGTTAAAATTGCAAATTATTTTGTCCTACAACGAAAACATATAATTAGACACATCTAGTTCGGTTTTATTTTAACATTTGACCTTGTCTGAAAGTGCTTTGACCTTGGAACAATTTTTTGGCCATACCGTCCTCATTTAAGTCGATCTATCACACACTATACATATTTAGAAATCCGTATGGGTAAGTCGATTAATTTGACCCTGCAGAATTAATTCAATTGTGACAGTTTCAATTTTGACCCCCGTGGTTAACTTTGTTTGCCCTCTCCCCAAAATGCCGTAATCTTTAAGCGGCAATCCCATTCCACACTTTTCCACATCGATCAGGAGGAACTCACAGACGCCTTCAAATCTTCTTTGTCTCCAGAGTTTTGTTACGGGGTCTATAGGCTGGTCTTCTACGATTTGCCTATACAAGGTATAGGCGAACACATATCAGTGAACTATCTGCAGGATCCCTGCAAAAATGATTAAGGTTACAATTTAAAAAACGAATATCTAAAATTATTCTTTAACAACGCATTGTGTTTGACATTTTCTGACAATAACACTTCGTTAACAGGCTACAAATTCCAGATGGCGGCCTGTAATGGCACAATCAAGATGTTAAAAAGCTAGAATTTACCACAAATCTAGAAAGTATCGTCGCAATATTTACGTGTCTAACATCCATTAGTTTTTTGATAGAATGTAAATATAATAAAAGTCACATTATGTCTTCAATGTTTTGTATTAGAAGGTCCATTGATTGTTTTGCTTTGTACAAAAACATGCTTATAATATGTATCGATGGCAGCCACAATACCACCTTCACAGATCTCAAAATATATCAAAAATGTCATACCTATATGTAAGATATTATTTAGCATATACCAGAAATGTTCACGATAAAGTGTAGAAAGTATAGATTTTCCCCCTTACAATTACAAAGTCATTTTGGCATTTTTTATTCTGGTAAAGTAGCTAACTTTAAGATGGAGTCAGTACATTACTATATTACTAATAATGGCCACTTAAAGTTCTTAAGAATTCTGAAGATGCCCATATTGCCGCCATACTTGGAATTGTATGAAGGTTAACAAAGAGTAAATGCAGATCAATGACTTTCTAACAGTTTCTTCTGGATTAGAGAGTAGTCAAGATCAAATATCGTATGTTCATACATTTTGGCATTATTTTCATCATTATGTCCAAAATAATATTACAGATAATACGGCTATGGCAATGAGATAATTTTGAAATACTTGCAGGTGTCCATTGTGACTCTTTATTTGAATTTTAACATGTCGCTAACTTTAAAAAATCAAAAATGTCTTAAATAACTTTTAATGTTCAACGCCACTGGTATCTCATACTTTTAATTACATTTAATAGTATTTGTGGATTGATATTAAAATTTTACAAATAAGTTATAATTACAACTTATAAGTTCAAACATCTTGCGGTGACCATTTTGCTGCCAACTTGGATTTAAGGTATGTTCTACTATTTTTCTGATTGTTATGACGTCTCGTAGGCGTCTAAGGTCAGATAATCCTTTCAAACACTATAAACAACCTTGTGCCAAATGATCTGAATGTTTATATAATATCACAGATTTTATGATTTTGTAATTGGGCTCATAGAATTTTGGGTATGTCCAACACTTTACATAATAATTACACGCAATATTTAAGATTACATGTATACTTAATGGTAAACCGAATGTCCATTAGCTCCGTCTCCACGAAAGAAGTGTTGCAGTTCAAAGATAATATGCTCCTCACACGCGAAGACTCCAAATGACAGCATGCAAAGTCCAGTTATAACATCCTCATAATATTAAATTGGAATCTTCTCAGTTCTGAGGGTAACTTTTGTCCGCATTCAAGACTACAAGGTTACATAAGTCCCTCAACAACAATATTCCACGTAGTCAGTTCCAAGATATAACCACGATTTCTAATCGTCACAACTTTTGGAATCTTATTTTGCTTCCAGACACTTTTGGCTTCAAGACGACAGAGCAATAATTACAGCAACTCTGGCTCACTGGAATATAAATCCTGAGCACTGTGTGGAGCATATATCTCTACATTATTGTAGATAACTAGCTAACATACCATACGCATAGGCGTTGATTGCAACTGCTGACAGCGAACTACTCAAATCTCAATATATACTGAACTTCACAAAGATCCCAGTCTAAAAATAGATATTACCCTACATGAACATGCGTAAACATAAATTGAATCACATCACTTCCTATAACTACTCTATGGGGGAAATTCCCGGATCTTACATGTTTTTGATCAAAACAGTGCTCAGTTTTCTAAGGTGTTACCCTCTTGGTGAATTCCCCACTCTCCTATATGTGCAATCTAAACCGGTGCACTACAAAACAACTCTTGGGGAAAATACCCCTTTTCTCTCTTTTATAGTAAACAAGTGCTTTTCCCATGAGAAATCTCTTAATAAAATTGAGAAATGATACTTTTGAGAGTATAATCATAAACAGGCTAGGCCCAATAACATGATGGCCCAAAGATATATCTCAACACCATACTTACTTTACACGTTTTATTAGTTCTTGGTGATAGGTATTACTTGTAAATTACGCTAAGGTTTACGACGGTGATCATTTATGAAATGTTAGCATGTTGAAACAAATATGACAGATACGATTTTCTATTCGGCGAAAGACATATTTCTTGTACTTTAGCTTGACCACTTTTGTGTCACTTTATGATGATCAAAACTCAAATATTATAACTGACAATTCAAAAGTTTTATTTAGTTGCCCCTGTTTGCATCGTTTTGGCCATATTGGCGGCTTATCCAAATTGGGGGGGGTATTTAGGAAAACAATGAATTTTGTGATTTTAACTAAATATTAATTATTTTATATATAATATATCCAAACAATTTCTAGATTTTAATTTAAAGGTGCTACGAGAAATTGGGGGTATGCATATTTGGTTACCACTGATGGGGAGCAGGTTCAAACAAAATACGACATCTGGATTTTAAACTTTTAAGGTCAATGGCATGATAGGCAATCCCCAGCTGATTGCAAAAAATTTTGCCTACACAAATAAATCCCTTTAGCGCGAGTGCTGTGTGCAATATTTGGGAGATGATTTTAATCGCCAAATGTAAAACTGCTAATGCTCTCATACTTCATAAAGTTAAAACCAGGTCAACTTTGCTCAAGCTAAACTTTGTGACAATATGATTTCTTGATTATGCCAAATATCTTGTACAGGTGTCTCAGAAAGAATTACACCCTAACATTGGTGACTCATACGTCACAAAGTGAGTAGTCACATTTTGATAAATTTAAAAAGAATCTTAAACCCATTATTTTGCAATATTTTAATGTAAACAGCACTCGTTTCGGTTTCAGTAGTTTTGAAGAAATAGGCGATTATGTAACACATGTCAATGGACACTTCTTCCACGTTTTGTAATAAAGTGATTCAGACAGACAGGCGCCAAATAATCAATACTTCTTCATTTTTCTTTTCATTTTATTTCTTTAACAAAATATGATAATAAATGAATTTTTGCACCAGGTTCATATATATTGCACATAATTACAAATTTAATCTTTTCTTTTTCCTTAAAAAGTTGAAGACAAATGAAGAATTGTACAATGACATCTTCAGTCTTTGCAACTTAATGTTAAATACCTATGGTTGTCGCCAATCCAGGCAAATTTTTCTTTAATTTAAATTGCATATCATCATGCAGCTTTCTAGAAAAGTCATGCTTTGATTAATAGTGCAACGAAGTAAAGGTTGATATTCAACTAGGTTATGCATCATAAAAAGCTAGAACGTTTGAACCACCAAGTTCACCTTTTTCTGTTTGCGAAAAATTGATTCAGATGTGTAGAGTTTCCGTTTGATGAGAAATGCATTCAAATTTGTATATCCAGCATGCCAATAAATACAAATAAAAATTAAACCATTTTCGGCATATCTGAAAATCACAAATGCCCTTTGGATGGGCGACAAATCGTTGACCAACCATCTTGTCTCGTGCAAGTATTCATATAACAAGAGTATAATTAAAACCCGGAGGGAATTTTGGGAATTTGCACTACAAATCATGCCATATATTTAAATGTTGAATCCACCATCTTATTGAAATAAGATGTCAAATTTGAATAAAAACTATTGTGAATAACCTTATTTTTCAGTTTATCCACCTGTTAAAGTATTGGTTTTAAACTTCTCATCGTTATGCAGTTTGCCACCCCCTAACATATTTCACATTTTCTACGATTTCATTGGTGTTGTTTTTAATAAAGATGATTAAAGATGATCAGTTTTGTTATTTACCATGTTTTGTTTTTTGTGGATTTGTTTAAATTGTCCGGCTAATTGTGTTATTACTATAATAAAAAAGAACAAAATAGCATTGAACTCACAAAAATATTAAACAAGGCCGGTTCTTTGGGGAACGAAAGAAGACAGTTTAACAGATAACCCAAGTAATCAGCGGTTTAGTTACATCAAATCTGCTATTATTGTGGAGCAAACTGGGAAGGAAGTGGCATTGACATGGTTACATGATCGCTTATTTCTTCAAAAACTACTGAACCGAAATCGAGTGATGTTAATAAAATTGTTAAAAAGTAATTGTGGTTTAAGTTCTTTTAAATTTCTCCAAATGTGATACTTACTTTTGCGTTATGGTCGCCTCCTATAGTTAGGGTGTAATTTCGACGGCGAGCGGGCGGCGGGAACCCTGTATTACTCATTTCTGACTTGACCTGTAAAAAGGCATTTGTTTAGTTTTGGTTTATATCATATGGTTAGAGAATGTGCAAAATTTTCTAAATTGGGGCTTTAGACAAAAATGTCATAAAATTCACCATTTTTGTTTGTAATTTTCGCCTGATGTGTACATGCACATACACACACACTTACCGACTGATCTCCTGATTTTGGAGCTAAAAAAGCGATACAACTTGTAAATTTGTTTGTCTTTATTAAACAAATCTCTCACATGCAAAATATTTTGTGGTATTTTTTTTTTTTTCTTGTGGCGAGCATGACACATATAACACAAATGATTTTGCTTAAATCCTGATGGGCGGACCTTCGTATGTACTCACGCATTTCATTTAAGGCTTTGCCCCTTTATGTTATTACGCAGGTTTGCCATAACGAAGTATTTTGACAGTGAAGTGATTATGTACAGAGTAGACTATGGCACATCTTGTGCTACTTAGGGGTACAATGCATTAAGCACCATTCCGCACTAAATAGGTGGTTAGGGAATACAGACACTAGCATTATGAGCCACAAGCTTGCTGACACTAGCATTATCCTTTTCATGAAGCAATCTTTGCTCATACAAATCGGATGGAAGGATATAAGAGCATTACCAAAACAAAGAAATGTGGGGCTGGAAAAGCCAAATTTCCAGGAACACAATTCTCTCCAAAATTGCAAACAATTCCCTTTAATTCTTATTTTTTTTTACATGACAAATTCCTCCAAATATGAAGATTCCAGGAAAACAGGTTCCATGTTCCACACTTTTTCCAGACTTGCCACATGAGTACTTAAGCTTTAAGAGACGAAGCCTTTTCCTCATCTGTGTTAACATTTTGAGGGGACAACCTGAGTTGTGCAAGGGTGCTACTGCTAATACAAGATGGTGTTGGGGCAAATAGCTCACAAGCTTATCATTTAAAGTCTGACTCAGATATTCGCAATATTATTTTTTGTGTAATAATGAAAAATATCAACTAGAACTAAAGGATAGTAACTAAAAATGCAAAGTTCCGAAATTTGAGATGAATCGGTTTTTCGTTTTGATGCAGTAAACATTTATGTGTAGTATTAAGTCCATAGGATAAATGTGTTATAACAAAAATTCCGGATCCCGGAATTTTAAAACAAAGTTGTGATTTTCTATATGAAGGAATTCGATTTAACTTTCGCAATTTCACACATGCAGTGATTAATATGGACAAACATATGTACATGCAAAAAACTGAATTTGTTTTGGAATATTGAGGGCCCCTCCTCAAAATCTTCTGAGTCTGCCTTTAACAAGGCCACTATAATCCATATCCATGTCCTGGATCATAGTAGCTGCAGGGAAAATGTGTTTTGCAGTGGGCTTGTGTCTGTGGGCAATTCACCTAAAAGGTGTTCTTTGGTATAGGAATGTAATTTACCAACATTTTAACCAGTTTCTTTGCAGTGAACAGTAAAAGATTGCTTTCGTCCTCTCCCTCTTTCCCTTCCCGGCTGTATACATGGGTACGATTGCACTCCTTCCAATTACACAAACGGTCAAAAGTTTCGACTTTTGCTGATTGTTGTGTGCCACCTGCAAGGATTGCAAGACCACCATACTAATCTAAAAATCTGTATGTCCCTACAAGTTCATCAATGCGTGTATGTATGTATGTTTGTTTGTAGTAGTATGTGCAGTTGGCACAAAAATCTCTCGGCATGTTTGCGATCAGTAATTGTGCCAAAGTCCAATACTTTTGAAAGTTTCCAAGACATACATTTTAGTTGCTAGGTCTTGCTCATTTTTTTTTCATTTAACACTGGCTTGTAAAAGATGTGCAAAAAATGGCTGAGATAGAATGCTTGAAAGACGTAAACCCCCTAAATCAACAGTTGCAGTTTTTTGGAGATTTTCCATGGACAGTGCAGTGTACTGCGGCAGGGCACACCTGCCCACAATCAATCTTGCAAAGTAGGCCTTTCGTTTCTCGCTCATTCAGTCAGAAAAACTCTTTGTTGGTAAAATCAATACACACTTATATTGCCGTGTAACCACCAGTGACCTTGGAAAAAGCAAAAAGACTGCAAACTTTTGGTTTGGGGTTTAACGTCTTTCGGCTTTCTATTGTAAGCCATTTTTACATGTTTTAAAAATCTGATTATAGGCCAATAAGCAATGGCTTACTTCTTGCCATACAAAGTAGTATTTAGGAAATGAACAATATGGCAGGAGAGGTTTCATTCTCTTAACTATTTAATTTTGTCTGTTGAAAATCACAAAAGCAGTCACATTTTATATTCAAAATCAGTCCATTTGATAGATGATTTTACAAAAATGTTTGAATCTGATTTGGTTGGACCCATACATTTTTTTTTTCCATCTGCCGTAGATTATAAGTCAATGCAAGCATATTCCTTCATAAATCCATTGCAGCCATGCAGCCTATTCTATGATGCTATAATGCCTATCCTCATCAGCAGCCTTGCAGTCACACGGTGCCTTCTCTGTAACGCTCATAATGCATATCCTCATAACGCCTAGCAGTCCGGTGCCTTCTCTGTAATGCTATAATGCTATCCTCATCAGCAGCCTTGCAGTCACGGTGCCTTTCTGTAATGCATAATGCAATATCCTCATCATCAGCCTTGGCAGTCACGGTGCCTTCTCTGTAATGCTATAATGCATACCTCATCAGCAGCCTTTCAGTCACGGTGGCTTCTCTGTAATGCTATAATGCCTATCCTCATCAGCGCCTTGCAGTCACGGTGCCTTCTCTTTAATGCTTAAATGGCATATCCTCGTCAAGCCTTGGCAGTCCCTTGTCCCTTCTCTATCTATGTGCTATAATGCATATTCCTCATCGGCAGCCTTGCAGTCATGGTGCCCTCTCTGTGATGCTATATGCATGTGCTGCTTTGATTAAAGGCTGACTCGAGATTTCCTTCCGGGGGGGGCGCCCTCATTTTCAAACAAATTGTGTTTTTTGGCATATCATAATCTTGTCCTATACTATATACTGTGTAACTGATCAAATCAGTACTATCATTTGAAAATCAGAACTTTGTTTCAAAATTCGGATCTGGAAATTTTTGTTGTACACGGTATCCTATACACTGTTTATAACGGTACATAAATGTGTACTGCATGAAACACGAAAAATCCATTCATCTCTAACTTTGGAAATGAAGCATTTTAAGGATGCAGTTTCTTTAGTTCTATTGATCTTTTTAAAAGGGTGATGGACCGATTTAAGTCTGTAAGTTTTTCATCTTGATAGAATGAATGGCCTTCCACCTTAAAACCCCCCATTGTAGAGTTTTGCGCTGCTATTTCAACCCGTTTTTGATGTTGAGAGCTAAAAACGTGATTTTACAATCCCCTAGAGGTACTCCTGTGAAAAATTAATCTTGGTCGAAACCAAAAAAGCGCACATTTCGCTCATATCATCCAAACCAACTCTTTTAAAAGCCCAAGATTTCACAGTGTCAATGAGAAAAATAGTAGCTTTCTTCCTGATCCCCACTTTTGACACTTCCAGTAAAATTTGGGGTCCCTGGGGACGAGGCTTATTAGTCGATCGGGACATGGCCCTTTAATTACTACACAACAAATATATATTTTGAGCTAACTGATATGCATTATGAAATCTTCTGAGTCAGCCTTTAAGCATGGATGGAACTTGTAATTACAAAATTAAAAGAGAAAAGTATTAATTTACTTTGTTATTGGCAAAGCTCAACCCAAGCAAGTGAGTGTATTGGATTCAGAAATGGCTATTTGTCTCGGCCTGTGGTATTGGTGAAGAAATGGCTATTTGTCTCCCAAGTGTATTGGAATAGAATTGCTATTGTCTCGCTAGGCATTGGGTCAGAAATGGCTATTTGTCTCACCTAGTGTGAAGTGAAGTGAAAAGTTGTTAGAGCATGCAATGAAGATTGTGCAGATGGTTCTGGAGAATAGGATTCAGAAGATGGGAAGGGGATGAGATTGCAATTTGGGTTTATGCTAGTGAAGGGAACGATAGATGCAGTGTGTATTTAGGATGGTGCAAGAAGGAATAACGAGATAAAGGGAAGAAGTGTATATGTGTTTTGTAGAATTGGAGAAGGCATTTGATAGGGGACCTAGGAAAGTGATGGAGTGGCGATGAGAAGAGAGAGATACCAGAAGTAGTGGTTAGAGCAGTGATGAGTGTATGAAGGAGCCAAAGCGAGAGTTAGAGTGGGGTATTCATTTGTCTGGGAGTTTGAGGTGAAGGTGGGGTGTGCCATTTTTCAAGGTTCTGTACTTTCGCCATTGATTTTTGCAATTGTGATTGATTGTAGTCACAGAGGTGCAAAAGAAGGTTTTGCTGAGTGAGAGATGTTTGTATTGGGATGACTTGGTTTTAATGAGTGAGACATTGGAGGGATGAGGAGAAGTTTGAAATGGAAGAAGGCTTCGAGAGTAATGGTCTGAAGGTAAACATTGGAAAGACAAAAGTGCTGGTGCGTGGGGCGGGGAGAGGGCAGATGGTTAGCGAGTAAGGTAGACCCATGGGGGTAGTTGTGGGGAAGAGAGTAAAAGCCAAGATCAGTTGGTGTGAGAAATGTGGACTGGATGCATGGGAGATGCACAAAGATGACGAGAGTGACCCTAGTTTTGGCAAGAGAATGTGTGTGTGGAAGATGGAGAAGGGTGCTTGAGGGATGGTGGAACAGGAAGAAAAGTTGTGGCTGAGGTGGAGTCGGTGAAGGAGTTCACATTACCTAGGGGATTAAAGGTTAGTGTGTGGTGGAATGTGAAGTGGGGTGGCTTTGACAGCGAGAGTGAGGTATGGGTGGGTAAAGTTTAGGGACTGGGGGAGTTGTTGCTTGGGAAAAGATATCCTTGAAGATGAAAGGAATGGTTGTTTGTATAAGAAGCGGTGTGGAATCAGTGATGCTGTATGGGAGGGAGACGTGGTGTCTGAGCGAAAAATGGATGGGGATTTTGAGGAGGAGAGAGAGAGCAATGATTAGAGCGATGTGTGGTGTGACGTTGATGGACAGGATGAAGACTGAGGACTTGATGAGATGTTTGGGTTGGAAGAGGCGGTGGACCGGTTGGCCAAGGTGAATAGTGTACGTTAGTAAGGGCATGTGTTGAGGAAGGCATGACGATCCATGTGTTAAGAGGGGCTTTTGAGTCGAGTGACGTTTGGATAGGGGTACTCCAAGAAACAGTCAAGAAACAAGTGGAGGAGGGAGTAGAGGGTTGGGTTGAGGATGAGATTATCTTGAATTCGGGTGAAATGAAGTGAATAGTCAGGGCAGATTGCTGCAAATTGAGGGAATCCGGCCACCCCCGTTGACGGGGCTAAACCGGAAGTTTGAAACTTGGTTTAGTAGTGTATTGGATCAGGAAATAGCTATTTGTCTCCTTAGTGTATTGGATCAAAATGGCTTTATTTGTCTCGCCTAGTGTTTTGATCAGCAAAATGGCTATTTGTCTCGCCTAGTGTATTGGATCATTGGATCATAAAGTGGCTATTTGTCTCGCCTAGTGTCTTGATCATTGGTCATAATGGCATTTGTTCCTCCCTATTTTATTGGATCAGAAATGGCCATTTGTCTCACCTAGTGTATTGGTCATAAATGGCTTATTTGTCTCGCCTAGTTTATTGGATCATACATGGCTATTTGGTCCCTCACCTAGTGGTGTGGATCAAATGGCTATTTGTCTTGCCTAGTGTTTGAATCAATTCATTGGAGCAGAAGCTATTTGTCTCACCTAGTGTATTTGATCAGAAATGGCTATTTGTCTCGCCTAGTGTAATTGGATCAGAATGGCTATTTGTCCTCGCATAGTTTATTGGATCAAGAAAAGGCTATTTCTCAACCTAGTGTATTGGACAGAAATGGCAATTTGTCTCGTCTAGTGTATTGGATCAGAAATGGCTATTTGTCTTGCATCGTGTAATTTGGGATCAGAAATGGCTATTTGTCTCACTCGGTGTGTTGGATCAGAAGTGGATTTTTGTCTCGCCTAGTGTTTTGGATCAGAAGGCTATTGTTCGCCTATGGGTGGTATTGGGATCCAAAAAATGGCTATTTGTCTCCCCTAGTGTATTGCATCAAAATGGCTATTTGTCCTTGCATGTGTATTGTGGATCAGAAATCTATTTGGCCTTGCATATTGTATTGGATCAGAATGGCTATTGTGTCTCATCACCTAGTGTATTGGGGATCAGAAGTGGATATTTTTGTCCTCGCCTAGTGTATTGGATCAGAAATGGCTATTTGTCTCCCCTAGTTTATTGGATCAGAAATGTCTATTTGTCTCGCCAGTGTATTGGATCATAAATGGCTATTTGTCCCGCCTAGTGTATTGGAATCAAATGGCCTATTGTCCTCCGCCTAGTGTATTGGATCGAAATGGCTATTTGTCTTGCATGGTGTATTGGATCAGAAATGGCTATTTGTCTCACCTAGTGTATTGGATCATAAATGGCTTATTTGTCGTCGCATAGGTGTCTTGGATCCGAAAATGGCATATTTGTCTGCCATGGTGTATTGATCAGAAGTGGCTATTGTCTCGCCTATTTTGGTATGTGGATCAGAAGTGGCTATTGTCTCGCCTAGTGTATGGATCAGAATGCTATTTGTCTCACCTAGTTATTGGATCAGAAATTTCTATTTGTCTCGCTAGTGTATTGGATCAGAATGGCTATTTGTCTTGCATGATGTATTGTATCCGTAAATGGCTTGCTGTCTGATGTAAAAAAAGCTTGTGAGCATGCAAGCTCTGTAAGTTCCGTAATTTTTTGTATAATGATGTATTTTGTTTGGAAGTGGGTTTGAGGATTTCTCAGCTGATTAGATCTTGGGTTAAAATGCAAATTAGGTATGCAAATGGCTAACTGATATTGCATTATGCTTCACTGCATGAAAGGCCGTCATGGCATGCATCTTCTGTTTTCTCTGCTGTGTTATGTATATTGGCCAAATTATTAGGAATAGGCCATTTGAAGTTGCAATCATTGAAATTTTGTCAAATGCACTAATGCCAAATGCTTGGCCCATTTCAGTGAACTTGCTCAGAAAACACTAACTTTCATAAGGGTTGTTACAAATTAAGGTTCCAAGGTCATTGTTAAACAAAACTGCTAATGTAGCTAAGAAAGTGCAAATTTGCTGTCTGTATACTGACCACAGACAAGTTTGTTTGAAAGGTCATATTGGGAAAACCACAGCCTTAATCAATTTTAACGTGGGCATTGCAACTTTAACAATTAAGACAGTCTATTTATGTAACGGTAGAAAGAGTGTTGTGCTGCATGCAGGGTTCTTCCCTCATACCATTGCACCATTGCCCACTTGTGTGCCTCTTTTTTGTCTTATAAACATGCACAAAAGCAGGCAAGACTTGTGTACTTTTGCAATGCAGTCTAACTATCTGGTAACTTTCAATTAGAGCCAAATTATATGCAAATTACATTTTCATCCAAAAACCATGTTTTTTAAGGCTCCTGGATACTTATTGACGGAAATAAGGTGCGTGTACTTTAGCTAAAATCTGCAGACTGTTTAATTTGTTTGCTTAAACTGTAGATCTGAAGTGCATCATTCAGCCAGAATTCCTGCAAATTCAGACATGGTCAGCTGCTTAAAGATCTCAACAAAGAAATCATGACTTCATGAGGTAACCACTATTATTGCATTTTAACTTGATTGTGAAGAGCACCCCCATATATTTTCCAAAATTTGAGATTTTTGGCAGTTGCATTGGTAATCATAGTAAACATCACCGGTAATGGTAAAAAAGCTCGCAACCATGTCTATGTATCTGAATGAGAATTTTGTAATTAGAATAATTACTATCAGAGATTCTGAATAATAATTTCCATCAGGTCGGCTGCTGGAAACGGTCTTCCAATATGATCTAGCAGGGAAATAGCACAATGTACGTGTCAACACTCATCCATTAGTTGTCCCGTTGGTTCAGGCAAGTCAAGTTAGAGGTCATTTTCATGATGTGGCACTATTTTCACAATGGATGGACAGCAATTTGGCATTTCCAGTTCTGCCGTTAAATTACAATGGGGGATCCCAATTTTAATTACAAAAAACGCCTTTGATGAAAAATTTGCACTTTTGAGCATTACCATTCGCAGGGTTAGTTTATTAGACAATTACCATCACTGTGCAAAAATCTCAAATTTTGAAAAATGGGGGTGCTCTTCAAAAAATGTGCTGCCATTGCTTTAAGGTAGAAAGATCCTAATCAAAAATGTTTTTTCCTCAAAGAAATAAATTTTCTGTTTTGTCCAGTTTTTAGTAATTTCAACCATGAAAAATCCAAATATGCTAATTACCATATTGTTGCGTCCTTCGGGACAGCAATATTTAACACGCATTTAAAAACTTCATACACACAATGCAGTCGTACTTTTGTGCACATATTTATTTGTAGGATGTCATAATGTAAATTTCCACAATTATGGTAGTCATAACATTCAGTCCATATACATAGTAGCGTGGTACATCATCTATGAAGTCCAGATACAGAGTTCTCTTTCCTCTAGTAAATCTTGGCCTTATATAGGCCTATGCTAATTAGTTGCTCACTTTTACATGAGTCAGACTAGCTATTACATCATGTTACATTGGAGGGGACCTTGGCTAGATGGAGGCCAAGCAGAGCTCACCTAACATTAGAGCAGTGAAGGACATGTTTAGCAATTAACCAGCCACTCAATGTCCCAATGAGCACTAGTCAACTCAGCATCAAGTTGAGGGCTAGCTCCAAAACAATTAGGAGAGATCTATGTTAATTACTCAACAGGTGTATGGGCAGCATTATTACATAGAGTGGTTGAATGAAGGTTGCTCATCTAATTAGTGTTTCAAAGCAGTTAGGGTAGCTGAGTGTAAACATTGAGTGTCTTATGTCATACTGTGTTACTAGTTTCTGTAGAACTATATGAGTTGTAATCATGACACTTATAATTAATGAGGCTCTAATTTATTTTGGTGGTGTCCACACACAATTTTTAATAATATTTTGTTTCCTTTGCATGCGTTTAGACCTTAGTTACTGATATTTTGCAAAAACTTACAGAAATAAAAAAAATGGAAACACTTTGTTCTAACAAGACTAGGGGAATCCAGGCAAATACCCTTTTTTACATAGGGGTTAAGGAAGGTAATGTAATGCTTCAAGAACACTGGTGATGTTAATGACCAGTAGTATCCAACAACTATTTTTGCCTATTTCTCAGTTTCTATTTTGACCAAATTCTCTTTTTTATGCACATATCTCCAGTTCTGTTTCTTCAAATAAACCTTGCCAGAGTAGGTTTGTTCATTAGATGTTACTGCTTGTACTGACGTTTTTTTATTTTAAAAGTCTATATCCCCAAACCCCGATTTGAGTATTAGCATTAACTATTATGAGCTGTGCAATCAGTAATTTTCATTTTTTTTTATATAATCAAAAACCTTTTTCATAAATATAAGAAAATAAAATGTCAGTACAAGGCAAATTGTGCAATTATCATAATAACCACGTTTTATGTTGATAGGTAGTACACTTTGGTCAGAGAAGAACGACTGCAAAATTTTCTATCAAAATGGCAATCATTGGTGGCATATTGATCTTCCTCATTTGCATAATTCAGAAAGTGTCGGATTGCACTAATTCCACTTATACTTTAATATTATGTATGAAAAGACCTGAAAAAATGTTAAATTAAGACTTTAGTTTGATTAGGATCTTTCTACCTTAAAGGTCCCAGGAAATGAGATGATAAACAGGACATTCCATTCCAATAAACAGGGCCAGAAAAAAAGAATACACTACCAGTGACATCATTAGTGAAACTATTGATTTTTCAGTCAGTGTCATGAATAGATTCACACCAGTCACCTGGAATTTTCTATTACTCTCTGAAAAATCAATAGTTTCACTAATGATGTCATCACCAACCCAAATATTGAATGCTTTCTAGTCCCTCCATGTAGACTTGACACAAACCAGATCAATTCTATTTGCATTTCCTGGGACCTTTAAGACAGTTAAAATGTCCTCTTTTTATTCCTATGAGCTCTGCCAATAATATGCACCAATTTTATCCTAATCAGAGCAACTTTAAAATTTGACCCCATTCAACTGAAATTGACCCTTTTTATCGATATTTTTATGTTTTAATTCCAAGACGAGGCTGTGTAGTACAAACTATACCTTTTTGAGATTGGACTGTATTTTTAAAATTTGACCCCTGTGTAATCCTTTTCCTAGACCCCCGAGGCACCATTTGCAGCACTTAAGAATCACATTCCAGGGGTCTCTCACAGGCTGTTTCCAGATTTAATCACTCAAACCTTTTGTACTCAAGATGTGTAACAAATGTCTGTTAATTCTTAAGTTGTGGTGTCTCATAGATTAAAAATATTTGATTAAAAAAAATCAAAATGAAGCATTTTCTCCACCATATTCAGAATCAGCTCAAAAATACATTCAAATGAGTCCAAACTTGCCTAGTCTTGTGTATTTTTCAGATGGTTTCCCAAATGATCTGCAGTCATTTGGGAAGCCATCTCAAAACCACATGTGACATATGAATGTGAGACAAACCTATAGATTTCTCATAGCACCACTAAAATGATAATTAGTATAAAAATGCCATGGCCAATTTGAATTTTACACCAAAATATGTGCAACTGATATTTAGGCAATTATATAAAATCTTGGGCAAAAATAATTTACCGTTAAAACATAGCATGTGAAAAACAAAATCCTGGGTCTACACGGACCCCCTTATGCACTTTGGTGTTAAAGCAACTTTGAATTAATCATTACCCTAATGAACAGGACAGTTACTATTTGATATTTTCTAGGCTTGATGAAAAAGCTGATTGCACTCAATAGTGTTAAAGATTGGTTTAAAAAGTATTAGGTATTATAAAAATCAGTATTTGTAAATATTACAGAGTTCCATTTTGTATTACTGTGCTTATTCTTTTGATTTTTTTTTAACCATATAACCCTCTTTTGACTTCAGAAAACTTCAAGTAAAAAGAAAGAAAAGTCCAGGAAAAGAGGTCCAAAGAAAAGAAATCAAAGAAAAAGAAACAATCAGAAAATTTGGAGACACCTGAGCCACTGCAACTGTTACAGCAACCTAAGGAAGAGAAATTCCCATTTGTGGCAGCAAATAACCCCAAATTGGGCCACAGGCTGCCACAATTAATCAGTCAACTGGCTGCCCAGCAATCTAATTTAATTGTAACACATAATAATAATTTCAAATGTGAGGCAAAAAATTAGACATCACTGTGTCATGGAAAGACCACACCCCCGGCACACCAAGCCATCGAACAAACTAACATTGTTTCTAGATTTTCTCAAAAAAAAACGCTATTCAATGGGCGTCACGCCGCTTTACCAACTCACCGGTTTAGACTTGTACCCATCCTAAAATATTCACATATAATTTCTTTTTGAAGAAGCCAAACTCAATTTGAATGTGAACTTCCCCTAACAAATTATTGAATAAACAAAAGGAAATAGCTCCACCTCACACAAAATCATAAAAACACATTTTTTCCATGCTATCATATGATTGTACCCAATGTCTACTAAAATGTAACACCAAGTTTGGCGTGAAATTGTGCATATTTTTTTAGATCAGAATCCATTGTTTTTATTTTTTACATATGTTATAAAGTCTTATTAGTTGAGTCCTGATTTTTTTCAGTGATCTGAATGATGGAATTTTTTTAAATTGGGAAAATAAAGAACAGTATCCATGGGCTTTCGGCCACGGGTAATATTATGCAAATGCGGGGTATTGGTTGCTATGTTGTACGTGTACATAGCAACCATTGCAAGTGACATAGTGTAAATGTATGAATACAGCTGTGGTTTTAAATTATTAATTAGTACGACCCGCATAACAGCAAATGGAATATAATTTTTTATCCCCCTGGCTTGAAAAGGCAGAGGGGATTATGCTATCACAATGCAAGGCGTCGGCCGGCGTCTGCGTCGGCGGCGTCCACCAATCTTGTTAACGCGATTAACATGAGACCCATAAGAGGGTTTTATGGTGATGTAACTTGGTGGTGGGATCGGACTGCCATGGCCCTTTCATCTAATTAATATGGGCGTGGCATATGCTAACTTGGTACCTAATTTGCATACTTAATGAGTTAATTTGGGTATTATTCCACACAATCTGTGAACGCGATAACATGAGCCCCATAAGGGTTATGTGATGTAACTTGGTGGGTGGGGATCGGACTGCCGCCCTTCATCTGATTAGATTATGGGCGTGGCATATGCTAACTTGGTACGGGGATTAAGTTGCATAATTAATGAGGTTAATTTGGGGTATTCTTTAACCCAAAGCTTGTGAACAAACTATCTGAAGATAAATAAGTCCATTTTGATGAAACTTGGTGGAGGGGTGGGGAATCAATGTACTCTCGCAGTTCGATTAGGTTTGTGGCGCATGAAATGCTAATTAAATAGCTATTTTGCATATTTCTGGGCTAAATTTGGGGTAAATTTGGGTTATTTTCACCAAAAAAATTGTGAAAACGAGCTGAGATCCCTAAGTCTGATTTTGATGAACTTGATGGAGGGGGGTGGGGAATCATGTAATCTCGCGCTGATTAGGTTTAAGGTTGGGTTGTCCGGGTTAAGGGGGGTTGTCTGGGTTTAAGGGGTTGTCCAGCTTTAAGGGGGTTGGTGGGTGTTAATGGGGATTGTTGGGTTTTAAGGTGGGTGTCCCGGGTTTAAAGGGTTGTCCTGGTTTAAAGGGTTGTCTGGGCTTAAGGGGCTTGTTGTGGGTTTAAGGTGGGTTGCACGAGTTTGAGGGGTTTGTCCAGGTTTAAGGGGGTTTGTGTCCGGGTTTAAGCGGGGTTGTCTGGGGTTGTAAGAATAAGGAGTGGTTTTTCTGGCTTAAGGTGGCCTTGTTGTTGGTAAGGTGGTTGCACAGCCAGGCAACGAGGTTTAAGGGGGGGTTTTCCAGTTTAAGGGGGTTTGTCCAGGTTTAAGGGGGGTTGTCCGGGTTTTCAAATGGGGGTTGTCCGCTTTAAGGTGGGTTGTTGGGTTTAGGGGGATGTTGGGTTTTAAGGTGGGTTGTCTGGGTATAAAAAGGGGTTGTTCCGGTTTAAGGGGGGTTGTCTGGGCTTTAGGTGGATTGTTGGGGTTTAAGGGGGGTTGTCCGGTTTAAAAGGGGTTGTTCGGGTTTTAAAGGGGGGGTTGGCTGGGCTTAAGGGGCTTGTTGTGGTTTAAGGTGGGTTGCACGAGTATAAGGGGGTTGCCCCAGGTTTAAGGGGGGTGTTGGGGTTTAAGGGTGATTTGGGGTTTCAGGGGGGTT
Organism: Ophioderma brevispina; assembly: GCA_023653785.1. Lineage (NCBI taxonomy): Eukaryota > Metazoa > Echinodermata > Ophiuroidea > Amphilepidida > Ophiodermatidae > Ophioderma > Ophioderma brevispina. Next base: position 64,597 of record JAMKCH010038497.1, on the reverse strand, counting down.
GTTGGGTTTAAGGGGATTTTTGGGAGTTAAGGGGGGTATTTAAAAACCAAAAACCAATAAACCACCACAGCCAGCTGAATTATTTAAAAATTTGTACACCGCTCCCGCCAGGGGGACTTAGCTGTTCGAGAACCGCTACGTGTATTTTTAATGTGAGCTAAAACCGTTTTAGTCAGGATTTAAAACGTAAGTCAATATCCCATAGTAACCAATGGCGAAGTATTTCAACACTCGTGTACGCAGTGCGGACATGATATATACCTGTTAAGGAAGATATGAGTCTAGCGTGGTGCTAGGGAAACATCTTTCATATCCCGAGTTTGTTCGCTGGTTGGCGTGCCCTGCCGGATGCTGGTGTGTGACCTTAGTGACTCCAGATGACCTCAGATTAACCTCTTGACCCATAACTTTGTAGAGGGTCTCAAACTAATGCATAACATATGCATACTCACAAGACCAGATTACACAATCTGAAGGAAGTGAGTGTTTCAAGTGTAACATAATTTGAAGTATTTGACCTTTGACCCCCCTAAACCATGGATCCAGTGATGGGGGTCACTGATTGACTTCCTTGACCTATCATCAAGTCCTATTGAATGGGATAAAAAGAATTCTGTTTGGTTTTTTACTTTACATGAGTAAAAGAGTGGGTGCTTTGTAGATGGTCCTCCAAGTCAAATCACTGCTTAAGTCAAACTATCAACTACACGTCAACATAATCTGTAGAGTAATGTGAAATATTTTGACTTTGAACCCGAAAGCATGATGACTCTTTTATAGTGTTTATTCAAGTCCCCTATAAATAACCGTTTTGGATATGAACTAATTTTAACTTTTATGGCATGATTAACTTTTTTTAACTCCGTAAGAAGTTTTGATCAATATCGGATGTTTGGATGTCGGAGAAAAAAGAAAGAAGAAACCAGAAAGAACCAATACGTAGAAATTGTAATCAGATACACCAACTAAGCCCTAATTTTGGTGTGTGAAGATGCATTAAGCTGTTGTTTGTCTTTGTACTGTATGCTTTGTACCACTGAATAAGCATCAATTTAGTGTAGACCTCCGATTAAATGTAAGAATGTATTCGTGAGTTTGAATAGAATGGCTAGATTTTCAATCAGTTGTAGTATATAAGACTCAAACTTCACTGAAATGAAATTGTGTATTGGTTTTAGTATGTTAGACAAGTCCTTCACACAATAACATTTTGTATATCAGTGCATTTGTATCTTGATTTTTTTTTTCCTTCAGCAAATGTACCAAGCATTACCACAAGAACATAAACCCTCCCTGAAACTGAAATTCCCCTCGAGGGGATTACACAAATCACACTACAATCAGAAAGGAGGAGTGACAGATACACTGCAAATAGAGCTACAAGTACACCAAAAGGTTTATCCAAAGCTAGTAGTATCCATGGCAAAATTAATCCCAGTAAATAATAGCAGTATGTGAGACAAAAGCGGACTAAAGTTAATCGAGTTAAACACATGTAATAGGAGTGCCATGTCCTGTGTATTACCATCAACCACCACTATCCCATTGCAATAAACACTTAACAACACAAGATGGACCTCAGATGACCTTAACTTACAGGGTCAGTTGTCCTCGATATGGATAAAAACATGTTTTTCGTCCAGCCTCGTCCTAACTACTATTTGTGAGATACATAACATTAGAAGACAGGCTGGGCTAGTAAATGTAGCCATAACAACCTAATATGAATGCCAAATGATTGAAACAAGGCCTTTGAAAGGTACAACAAGAGTTCACATAAAGGTGTCCCTAAAAAATATAAAAATCTGATTTTTGCACTCTTTAACATATAATGTAAGCGTTTTATAAAAAATATCCCCATGGTGAATGATTAATCTGACAATCATTTCTTTGGTACAGAAATTGAGAACTTAATTACTCTAGGAGCAAATACTAAATGAGCCTATGTTTTATAATTGAAATTAGCAAATTGAAAATCCCCTTTTAGTTTCACTTTCAAGGCATTTCTGTAGCCAAATAAAAGGTAAGCAAATCTAATTAGGTTTTTTTTTTATCCACTGAAATCACTATATCACTACAATGACACAATATATATGGATGCCCAAAATCTCTTGTTGCACCTTTAAGTAGTAGTTGTAGTAAATCCAAAGTTTTTTTAAATCAGTTTTGTCCCTGTAAAACAGGGATGGCCAGATTTACCCCACACTCATTTCAATTGCCCTTACTCCCTTCACTCTGCTTGATTCAATGCATCCTCCATCATCAAACCAACTCTCTTACACTTGCTTCTTCCATGCTTTTGGTTGTCACTCTCTCAAAAGGACCCACCTCAAACTCAAAAGCATTCTAAAACCTGCTCGTTTATCCTTCCTCACACATGACCATACCAATGTACACTATTCACCTTCTCCAAACGGTCCATCGCTTCTCCAAACCCGACATCTGCATCAAATCCTCAGTTTCATTCCTATCCATCAACTTACACACCCACACATTGCTCTCATCACTGCTCCTTGACCTTCTCCAAATCCCCATCTCAGTTTTGCTCAGACACCATGTCTCACTTCAATACAGCATCACTGATCTCACGCAACACTTTTTTACACATTCTTTCATATTCAAAGAAATCTTTTCGCGTGTGACAACTCTCCGCTTTCCCTCAATTCCACCCACCCATACCTCAACTCTAGCTGTCACAATTGCCTCATACCACCACCACCACCACTAACCCTGTCCCCCAAGTTCATGAACTCCTTCACCGATTCCACTCATCATCAACTTTTTACTTGTTCCACCATCCTCTAGCTCTTATTCTGCCTCTAGTTAAAGGTGCTTTGTATCCGATTTTGGGTTCGTGTTCTCTACTTAAATAGAAAAGCGGCATGGCACTTGTAACACTGACGATCAAGATGACCGTGGAACACGTTGCGGGTTTGATGACTAGATGCGATAACGCTAGTGCAATGCCATATTCCACTACTGTGCTAATATGATGGTAACCACTAAAACTGTATTTTTTTTTATCTGTAAATTGAGAAAGAAATGATTTGAAAGCTGAAAATCAGGACGAGAATGAGAAAAATCGGCCGGTCACCGGATATCAAAATTTTATACTACTTCGCTAAATCAGGGGAATCCCAAAGACGACGGAACAAAGCACCTTTAAAAGTTACACCAAAGTTTTAAATCCTGTTTGTTCACGATACACGGGGTGGCCGGATACACTGCACACTCAGCAATAATGCTGTGTGAGGATTTATTGGAGCAAAAATTGACTGGGATGCCCTTGCTGGCGTCAATCTTCCAACACCAAAATCTCTTGCCAACTTGCGAAGCATGCAAAAAATTATACCTTCAAAGGTTGCAAAGGCATGAAAACATAAGTTCATGTATCCATACAATGTAGGCACAACAAGGGAGTTGTTCATGTTTTATAACTGAGGTCATGGTGATACCAAAACCATTCCCCAATGAAATAGATTGGTCAATGTACTCTGAAGGTGGTTTTGGGAATGGACTAGTAATTGAAAAATACAGCAGGGTTTTCCCAGATCCCACTGCGTGCGATTTCAGGATTGTACCCTGAGTCAACTGCGAGAGTTGCTGCTGTTGGATGATTTCGTCTAGTATCCACGACCTCCAAGTCCAGCTAGTATTATCACTTTTGAGGTGTTATGCTATAGTCAAAGCTGTCACTACTTGTATGGTTGTTCAGAGTCAGGAAAAACAGGGCATCAGGAGTCAATTGTCTTCTCCAGGGAAGTGTGATCATATATGCATTCAGGCAAATGATCGTATCTACCAAGTCATTAGACACGGGTGGTATAGTGAGTTAATAACTCTTATGCGGGTATCGTTCTTGAGGCCAACAACTTGATAGACATGGGTCCAGTGGGCAAGAAGGCACATTGCATGTTCACACAACAGAGAGACTGCTGTCACCCCGTTCACTTTTGGTGCCAAGTCTGAATATCAGGCCATGATTGCAAGGGAACACCCAATGCCTTTAGGCAAAAGTCTTTTTAATGCCTAGTGCTTGTTGTCCCCCTTTGTTAAAAAAGCGGCATTGGAGGGGCTTGTGGCATAAGGAAGATCTAGTCATTGGGGTGATGTACCACGATTCTCTAGTCTGTAATAAGCCCTCATATCTCTGGGCATTCGGTTGGATTATTTACGTTTGTAGTCCATAGCCAGCGTACGTGTGTTCAATGCGGCAATGGCACAACACAGCATACTGCAAGGTTTTTGTCAACCATATGTTAGGGCACACAATAATCGGCAAGATACTTGTATCAAAATGAGGGAAATATCTATCCCGTGACATAAAGTGGGCAGGAATCTTTAGAACCAGTCCATTATTTATTTATTTTTACATCTTACATGAATATAAAAGTAAAATAGACAAAAATATAAATTACTCAGCACTTCAACATGTTAATTGAGCCATTATTAATTGGTCATAAGGAGGCACTTCAGAAAAAACGGGCGGACGAGCGGCTTATACATTGGGAGGCTTATGCTGAACGTAATCCTGTTTTAACCAGGGCGGCACTTCTGGTTGCCAGCACTGCATACAGGATAGGTGTAGAAGCTGAATACCGCGGTATTTAAAAGTGTAAACGGTGCTCTTTCGTTAAAATTTTTACAGAATAATGGGAATGGATTATGAGGAATTTGAAAGGAGATGGCAGAGGAGCAGTTTGAAGGTGTTGTTGTGTGAAGCCCGGAGCAGGAGTTCTGATGAAGATGTGACGTGGGGGTAGATTTTGGGAGGCGAAAGCAAGGTAAAGGCGGGCCGAATACTAGCTGGGGACGAAGCGCTGATATTATGTTGAGCCATCCAGACAAGAAAACGAGAGTAGCAAATTAATGCCAAGGAAAATAACCACAACCGTTTTGCCGGACGTCGAGAACATTTGAATTGCTAATTAAAATCTTGTTAAAAATTTAGTACAAAAACAGAGACAAATTTAGACAAAAAATAGCACGAAGAAATTTTGGTGTAGTGAATTTTGCAACTTCTGAGACTGAGTGCGCGTATTTCGTGGGCTGACCATGGCCATATCACACAGGGTTTAGCTGTAGAATTGCCGGTCCGGATTGCAGTCGACCGAACTCATATTGGGAATTTACCCTGATAATGGTCGTTGTTGTTGCTAATACTTTCATTTCAAGAATATTTATGACATCATTACTGGCCAAGATCTTGCTTAATAAATGATTTGGTCTGAAAAGTTGGAATTGTAATTCGTAGAAGCGCGGACATGAGCTGATAACAGTGAACACCACGGGTGTGGCTGCAATCGACACGCTGCTTATATGGACCCAGAGTGGGGATTTACCATGAATAAAATGGTCAGTGGGGGATTGTGCTAATACTTTCTTTAAGAATAGTTCTGCAATCATTGCATGGCCAAGATTCTTTTAAGAAATGATTTGTCGAAAAGCTTGGAATTGTAATTTAACAACACTACGGACTGAGAAAAAAACATGAGAGCACGTTAAGACCGGGGTAAGACCACGCACACAAGATACGTGAGCTACACACGGTGTATATCTGTTGTGGACAAAGCAACGGGCGTGAATCATGACAGGCAGGGGGTACACGCGTAAGCTGACGTGGGGAGCACAGTGCGTCATATTTTTGAGGGGGTGAGGTTAGAAAAAATCCATTCCGCTTCGTTAGTAAGCTCTAAAGTAAAAATTTACCATTAAACAATATCCTCTAAGTGCAAAAGAAGTCGAGAGAAATGAAGCATATTTAAAGTCAAATGCGACATAAAGGCTCAAAACTTACGTAAATCTGTTATGGTTCCATGCCCGAGAATTACGTGCAGCGGCTCGTTTAAGCACCATTCGCTCTTGCTGTGATTAATTCATGATTGCTAGCTTAATACACGTCTGATAACGTTCTAATCTCGCACAAATAACAAGGATATGTACTTATAAGATTGAATACCGATCAAATTAATTTGCCTCTCAATAAAAATATGTGGGATTTCTTTTCAAACAACTGTTCAAAATGTTGCATTACGCTTGTGTGCTTCTGCATGCGCGTGTTGTCACTGGTCGTGGGCCCTAGTGCAACACCGGTAAAAGGTTGACGTCACCCGGGATGTTGCCGGATGTTGTTACTTTTTTGGAACCATTTTTTAAGCGTATGGCTGGGTGGGTGATTATTATGCTGAATTAATAAAAATGATGGGGATATCATTGTAAACTGTTTTCATTAAATAAACATCACATTTTAAAGTCTTATGTGATACCAAATTCGTTAAATTGTACCAAAAAAAGTCCTGTCCCCCCTTAAACTTATAAAACTTCAGGACATTCCATTGTATTGCTCTTCAACCGGATGAACTATACCGTGTGTCCCCAAAAAAAACCGCAACACTTTGGTGGCAGGTGCCATAATTTTTGAACAAAAGCACGTGACTACTTTATTCTTTGCTGTAAGTTAAGATGGGACGTTATCTAATATCCGGGAAAGTTCATAAGGTAGAGTCAATATTCTTTAAGATATGACCCCTACCAACACTCAATTAACCTCGCGGACCATTTTTACCAAAAATGAGGACTGGTTACCAAAACGGGCATGAAAAAAATATAGCAAAATACAATTTGGATTGCAATCAACATTTTCTTGCCCAAATTTTTGCAGAACAACAACTACTGGGTCAAATGACTGCATTTCATAATTATTATTTAACTGATAATAGGGTTGCAAATTCCCTGGGAATTTTCAGAGTGAAAATTTCCATGGAAATTTTGTGAATTAACGGGAATTTATGGGAATTTATGAAATTTTTCGGGAAATTGGGAATTCTTCAAAATCTATTGAATTGATACCAAAAATCTAAGGTCCTTTTGTTCAGATTAGGATATTCTCTGAAATGCTCAGAAAACATACAAGCAAAACAGCATGTTTTTAACAACTGAGAAAATGAATAACCACCAATCTTACAAAAACAATACATGTTTGGGTCAGTTTTTATTTTATATCTATCACTCCCAGGTCCTTTGTAGCTGTATTCTGTAAACCACCCATAGTGACAAATTAAAATCAACTTTAACTTAAATGGTTTTTGAGATGCTTCCTGTAACGGCAATGAACATTTTCGGTGGAAATTCAGCCATCCAGCACATTTTGGGTTGGGTTGATTTTATTTTACAATATGATCAACCCAAACAGGCTACAAATAAATAATGGGGATTTTAGTCAGCCATTGGCGAAATTTTGCATGCATCTTGTAATCAGTTTGTGTAACTAATTAAAATTATCCTTTAATTCCCTTTCAATTTGCACTGGTTTGGTAAACCATCTCTTGTCAAGTTATTTGTTACATACAAAATGTCAAGATAAGTATGATTAAATTACTGTATACAATGCTTTTTAAACAAGGACATTAAACAGCCTTCCTCCATATCTCACAGAAAGATTATGCATTAATATTACAAGCACAACTAATTAGAAATGTTTACATTTTTAATAATTTTACTAATTTTTAATAAATATTCCTTGTTATTTTAGAAATGTAATATCTTTGTGATGATACATATTATAAATTGAAAATTTAAAGTTCACTTGAACAAAATTACATTAAATCTGTAGACAAGTACATGTATTTAAAAAATGTCAAATAGTTTTGCAATTTTAGAAACCACCTACTTCTAGTGATTTAAATTTCCAGTTGGCACTTACATTGTGTAGGTACACTCTAGAATAATTCTTATTGGCATTGTCTGTGGCAATATCAGAACAACAGTAAATGTATACATGAAAGAAAGGCCTAGCTAACATGTTTTTGAAGTTTTAGTTTCCTGGGGATGAAATGATTTAAATTGTTTTAACTTAAAAGATGCCAAATTGAAAATTCCCGAAAAATTCCCAATATTCCCGGACCCTTCAAATTCCCGGAAAGTTTCCGGGAAGGAAAGTTTCCAACCTCCCGGAAACTTTCCCACCCCTTTGTGACACCCCTAACTGCTAATAACTAAACATGAAGTAAAACATTAATTATTGGTGAATACAATAGGTTCAAGAAGATATAAAAACTATGACTTAGTGTAGACAAACTCCACATGACAATAAAAATGATAAATGCGTTGGGCTGCCCTTGCTTATACTAAAAAATAAGTTATCTTCTCAACTTTATGAAAGTAAACCTATGTTTTAAACAAATCAATAACTTTATGAATCAGTATATTCATTCTTCATAAATTTTGGTTAAGAGGTAAGATAACTCTTGGTGTGCCGTAACAAAATGATGAATGATAAGCTCTAATCCAATGCAATCTTATTTGGACCAATACAAAGAGTTTGTTGATCATAATTCCTAATTCGATCTTTGTAAGTGTGTTTAAAATGCATGTTTTTTAGTAGTTATACCATGGAAACATCATATGTTAGTATTTGTGCAGCACATATCTTTTAAAAAAGGGGGAGGAAGGAAATGGTGGTTGGACTTAAAGATCATATGGTGGTCTGAGGCACAAAACATACAGTGCCGTCTTTGTAGTAATAGAGCCTCAATTTGGTTAAATAAATGGGTCCTGCGGTACTGATTCTGGGGTCATATCTTAAAAAACATTGACTCTACCTGTATGAACTTTTCAGGAATATTAGCTAACAGTCCCATCTACCTTATCACCAACAAAGAAATAAGTAGTCACGTCTTTTGTTCAAACTTATGGTGCTTGACCACCAATTGTTACTTTTGGACACACGGTATATAAAAGAATTGGTCAATTGCTCTTGTTGACCAGTCTGAATTAATAAGCATTCTTGCCATACACTCTCCAGTATCCAATGCTTGTTTCGTTAGGGGTTTCTGGTTTCTCTGCCGAATGCTTCTTGGAGAGTGATATCGTAATGGTGGGTGTAGTGACATACGCTGCGAGTGACAATACCAAGGTGTGTGGCAGTGTGGCGCTAATACCGTGGCATATGCGTGTTGATCTTTGTTTGTCGCAGAGCTCTAGGAAACCAATCGGAAAGGGGGACGCAAGCAAGTTCGTTTTCTTGGCTCCAATTCTGCTAAGCTAGAGCTTCCACGTTTCTGTTAGAGGGTCGAGAAATCGACTATTATATCGTGCCATTTGAGCATTTATTTAGCATCATGGCAAAGCAATCTGTGGTGTGTTTGCCAGGCATTGCAGTGTCTAATCACTTGAAAGTTGCTGGATTCAGATACCCGTAATTTTGGGTTTGCTGGGACAACATGTCTCCTCTGTGTGCAGCGATCCTGCTAAGTAATGAGCGTTGAGGTGGATTTTCTCACGATACACCAATGCCAAAATGGCTTGTGGTTACAAAAAAAAACCAGATGTTCTGATGGACCCCCAAGTTGTTTAGATATGCCCCAGTGCTTATATGTCTGACACTATCTTAACCACATGTGTGTTGAATGTGATGGGCATCATGAAGCTGTGCAGGCTAGCAATACTGCCATAACCCCTGTAATTGCTAAATTCTTCAAGTGGGGGTCATCTATTGGTATTCCCTCCACTGAAGAAAAATTGCAATAGTGAAGAACTTCAGAAAGGCGTAGTGGGTTCGATAGACTAAACTTAACTTCAAGCAAAATTTTATTGAAAACATGGTGTCACGATTAAATGCATGTTGTTTTGTATATTTGCACAATACAGCAGAGGTGTTCTTCTCCTGTGCATTTAGTAGGCTAGATGGTTCAAGCTTTTCAATCTCCATCCCGTGGGAAAGAAATGAGTAAAGGGGGGACAGAGAGTGAAGGAATATAGTAGTGGTTGATGAGGAGCAGGAAAAGGAGGATGGTAGCCATGGTAACAGTCAACATTACATTCTCAGGACGATTCTCAACACTTAAACTATCATGTGAGTATGAAATGACGTGATAAAAAGGTATTCCAGGGAAAACAATTTCTTTTCTATCCATGGAGATAACTTTTACCATGGATTCTCATTTCATCATTGTATAACACAAGATATAGGATGTATCCTTCCTCACTGTTACGAACTATGGTTATTGCCAGCAACACTTCTAGAACTCAAGGACCTTTGCTCTGGAATCTTCTTTCCCAATACTCTAAATATTCTCCCTTCTCTCCCTACCTTCAAATCGAGGAATCGAAGAAGGACATCATCAATATCTTTTAACTTGCTGTATGATGATAACGTCACTTTTTTCTTGACTTGGCTTTTTTTTCTTTTCCTCATGATTGTTCCTATTATTTCCCCCCCGGTCCGTCTTACTTCTTTCTCTTTTAGTCTTTTCCTGCACCTAGTCCTTCCTTTGTCTCTTCTTTTATTGATATTTTCTATCTTATCCTTCCCGTGCTTTTCCTCCTATAATCTTTTACTCCTTTATTCCCTCGTCTGCTTTCTCTGTCCTTTCCTCCCTTCCTTCCTTCCTTCCTCCCTCATTCCTCCCTCCTTCCTTCTTTACCTTCCTTCCCTCCGTCCCTCCTTCCTTGTTTCCTAGTTAGACATGTTTGTTTTGTTCCGTTTGTCTTGTCTTTTATGGAACCTGTAATCTCGTGAGATTTCTATTTTGCAAAATTGTAGAAATTAAAAGATGCCCATGACCTCCACGTCCTGCGTTTAGCAGTGACCCCGATCTTCATTCCAGATTCACTTATTTCTATTATGCATGCTTGTTAAATATTTGCTGTTTGTACATTTCTTTATCATTTGGAATTATACTCTGTATTGCATGTTCTTGTCGTGTCTGCTTGATGCTGAAGTTCAATAAATTGATTGATTGATTGATAGGATGTGGTGGTCTTGTGAATAGAGCTCTGGACTCCTATCTAAGTTCAATTTTGGACAATGTCTTGTTGATAGGTTGTGTGCTTAAATGTGAAAGAGAGATTTCACATACGGTTCCTCAGAGATGTGAACATTCTTATTTTTGCATTGTGTAAAGCTTTCTATCCAAAAATCCCCCATCTGAAAGATTAGGCTATTTCTTTGGGGAAAAAATCCTGTTTTATTGTCATATCACAATGCCGAACTGTTGGGTGAAACATTTTTGCATATTAAATGTTAACATTCAGTCTATATTTTACATTTTTGTAAAAGGTTAAGGAGCCTAACTTTTCCAGAAAAAATACACTTTTTCTCAGGGTGACTTTGTGTGAATCGCCTGAACTTTGTTCGGCGAGACTTAGTAATCACTTTCTATCTGTCTGTGTTGTATGTCTGTCGGTTTTTTACGTCCGTCGTAGATGTCTGTCTGCTCGCCGTCCGGTTCACCGCTGTGTACGATTTATCTGGAGTTCCGTACGGGCTACGTGGTTGTAACTTGGTGGAAAGAGCGGGTCCATGAGTTCTCGGTAGCGTTTCTAAGACTTTCAAGTCCAGTGATGCAAATGAGGTATTACAATTCGCCATGCGCTGTTAGGCGTTGTTGCAGTAGCGCTTGACGGAAATGAAGTCAATACCTCATTGCAATTCAAGGATCTATATGAAACGTCACCGATTTCTCGACCTGATAGATTTTGGGCGTAAAATAGCTAATTATTTAAGTATCTAATTTGCATTATAATGTACGAAAATTTCCCGCAAGGTTGTGTACAAGTTTCAGGAGTTCTGAAGGCGATAATGATGTAACTTGGTGGGAAGGAAGGAGAGCCTGGCAGGAGGCTGGAGAGTTCTCGAAACTGATTAGAGTTTGGTCGTATTTCGGGCAAATTAAGTATGGCAAATGAGCTAATTAATATGCAAAAATAAGCATAGTAGTATAATTTTGAAGGTACATCGACAATACACAAAATATCCTTCACGCATGAAAGCCTAGCATGTTGCGCATCTTTTTTGCAATTTTTGAAAGTGTGTGTATATGCGCTTAGGTATGCAAAAGAGCTAATTAAATATGGCATAATTATGTATCTCTGAAACAGTACATTGGCTATAGGCAAAATTCCTTCGCTCACATGAAAGAATTCCTATTGCCTGTATCTTTTGTGTCAAATCATAAATTGGGTAAGTGGCATTTGGGATAAAATGTGTCTAATTGCATAATTTAGAAAAAAAAAGCTGTGTACAAGTTATCTAGGTTCGTAAGGTGTATAATGATGTTAACTTGGTGGAAGGAAAGGCTGAAGAGTTTTCGACATGATTTAGATTTTGGGCCTATTTCGGGCAATTTAAGTATGCAAATGAGCTAATAATATGCAAAATCAGCGTAATTGCGATAAATTTTGAAACGGGTACGAGATCAACAAAATTCCTTCACTGCATGAGAGTGCATCTTATGGTGCGCATCTTGTTTGGCAAGTGATATTGCGGCTTAGGTATGTAATGAGAATGAAATGACGGAATGAAATGTCAATACTCCTTGCATCAATGGGACTTCATATGAAACGTCTACCGAGGTGCTCGACATGTTAGATTTTGGGCGTAAAATAGGCTAAATAAGTATATAATTTGCATTAATTCGACAAAAATTTTCCCGCAAGGCGTGGTACAAGTTTTCAGGAGTCCGTTAAGGCGTAGATTGATGTAACTTGGTGGACGGGAGCTGGCTGGAGAGTCTCGAAACTGATTAGAGTGTGGTCGTTATTTGGGCAAATTAAAGTATGCAAATGAGCTAATTAATAGGCATAAAATCAGCGTTATTGCAATTAATTTTGAAAGGTACATCGGTAGCAAAAATGTTTTCACTACATGAAAGACTAGTCTGGCATTCATCTTTTGTGTGGATCATAAGTAGGCAACGTGCATGTTGGCCAATTAAAGGGGAATTTTCTGATGCAATTGACTAATTAAATATGGTAATGCTGTATAGCGGAAACGTTACATATACATTGGGTATGCAATATTTCTGTGTTAATGTAGCAGGTGGGGTGTTGGGAGCGGGTGGGGAGGGGGGACTGGGTGGGGTGTTTTTTAGGTTGGGAGGGGCTGGTGAAGGGGTGCGTTTGGGAGGGGGATAGGGTGTGCGGGGTGTTGGGGAGGGGGTAGGGTGTGAGGGTGTGTGTGGTGCTGGGAGGGGCATGGGGTGTTGGGGAGGGGAGGTGTTGGGGGGGAAGGGGTGTGGGGTGGAGGGGGGATGGGTGGGGGGAGGGGGCCGGGGTGTTGGGGAGGGGGCCGGGGTGTTGGGGAGGGGGACAGGGGGTGGGGAGGGGGACTGGGTTGTTGGGGAGGGGTGGGGTTGATTGCGGTTGTGGGGAGGGGCTGGGGTATGGTGGGTTGTTGGGGAGGGGGATGGAGTATTGCAGGTGGTGGGAGGGGGTGGAGTTGTGCAGGGCAGTTGCAATCTGGTGTGCTGCGCTTTGTCTTACACTATACGCGAGGAAAGCAGCGAGGAGACTTGTTGTTCGAGAACCGCCTTGTTGACTTTATATTAAGTACAGCCCCATTTTAATGTTTGATTGATTGAAAAACATTACTACAGGGTTGAGGTAAATAAAAAAACTGTGACCCTGATTGTGTTGCCATTTAAGTGACAAATATCAAACAATGTGCTATCTACTGAAGACTTGTTCATTATCGATAATTGCTGCAAGATAATTCTAAGCGTTAAGTATAGGCCGAGCTACAGTAATTAATTGAAGAAATGAAGTAGTCAGCTTTTCCCCTAGCCACGAATTCCCATTGAATGCATGACGGCCAACTTTGCAAATGACTCCCTAAAATGACGATAAGGGTATGTCTTGTTCATGTCAAATAAAGTGGCATATTAAAGGTGTAAAAGCCAGTGGAAATGGTAGTTTCATTCGAAAACCCCTTTTTCAAGCTGTAGCATATTTGGTGACATATAGACAATACTTTAAAACCTCAGAGGTTATCACCGTGTCCGTTTCGTCATATGGGTGATCCATTCAAACTCCTCAAGAAACGAACATTTTCAAGTTACTTTATTTTTCAAATGATTGTTATAGTGAAGAGGAACGTAAAAAATGTTCAAGACGGCCTCCTATGGAGAGGTTATGACTGAATTTTTGTGGGGTTAAATAGCGTCACATTTATGCTGCATTCAAGAAAAGATTGACTTTTTTCTGCACACTGATTCCTTAGCTGAACACCGTTCATTCATGCGAATCCGTGGACAGACGCAAAATCAACTACTTAATCAAAGACGGTAGCTCGGACTATATCTAAACCGATGTGAATGATCTTTGCAGCAAATTAAAGATAATGAACTACGCTTTCAAATGTATATATTTATTAAAGGCCATGGCCCTGATTGCTAATGCGCCTCAGAAGTTCAGATTTTACCGGAAGTGGCCAAAATTTTGGTATCAGAGGAAAGTTACTATTTTTCTCATTTACCCTGTTGAAATCTTAGGGGATAAAGGATGTTGGTTTGGAAGTTATGAGTGAAAATGCAACTTTTTGGTCGACCAATATTTTAAACAGTACCTATGGGGCTACAAAATCACGGTTTTAGCTCTGACATCAAAGCGGCTTGCAATATCGGCGCAAACTTTGCAGTTGGAGTTTTGGGGTGAAGACCAATCTATCAACCAGTTGTGCTAATGCTATACCCGTAATCATGTTGCGACAGTTAATGGTAAAGACAGCATGCTACAGGTGACAACACAGCCGCGCAAGCAGGGATTCTGTCGGTGGATACTACCCACAGAGTGGAAACTCTGATTTCAAAAGAGCTGATGATGATGATGTCATGCCTTCTGACAGAAGTCCAAGGGTAAGATTCTGCAAGAAGTATATAGAGGGATAGTCAACATTTAAAAAAGACCATTTTAAGTAATATTCTAGGCATTCATACTTGAAAGAATTCGTGATCGACAATTAAGAAAGTAATAATAAGAAATTAATTAGAGAATAAAGGTATGATTTGGGAACCGTTACCTCTCTTTATGATGAATTGACCCAAGGCGATACCATTATTTTAAGTGGAAGAACGAGGCGGAGGCCGAGTTATTCCACGCAAAAAATAATGGTGGCGGGGCCGGGTTCAATTCGTCGTAAAGAGCGTACCGGTTCCCAAAATCAAACCTTTATTTCTCATTCTTAACAGCTTATCATTAGGTCATCTTAACTCAATTACGAAATTCAATTTAGCGAGTTTTACGGATTTTTATACAAAAGAAAGGACTGCCAACACCCAGGGCCACCACCCAGTGACAAACAATCGACAACCCGTTGAACGCAACCTTCATATGCAACGAGGTGCAACGTTGGCAGGCGCGCGCACGTAGCAAAATGCGGTATAACGCGAGCGCTTCAACCTAATACGCTTCATCAATACGCAGCGCGTACTGATCATGAGTTCAATTAAACAATTAACCCAGGCATCAGCCATTGAAATTGCTTACAGTCACCAGCTGTTTAATGAATCATTATAAAAATATGTATGAAAAACCCCAATATACCCATTTTCACCAAATTGGGATATTGAAAGTAGGATGTCAATTCAAATGGTGGATATCGCTTTTGAAATGAAACTCTTGATAAAACACCCTAGCCAATTATCTGTAATGGAATAGTTCACTTTTTGGGTCAGTGCAAATGCATTTGTTCTCATGTGTATAGTCAGGAGGATTGTGGGCGCAGGGTTGGAAATGGAGTACAGACCTTTTTATCGATTGATTTTTGTTTAGAATTACCTAAGTCAATAATTTCTGGAGGGTGTGCAAAATTTTGTGCAGTGGCATTTTCTAGAAATCCAATATGGCCGCTACCACTCTCAAATTCATTTAAATGGCCATAATTTAATGTTCTATATCCAGGTTTTAAAACACAAGGAATCTACTGGACAGGTTCTTGATGTGATTTGATCACAACATTACTATCAAATCCAATATGGCCACCCCGAAATCCAATATGCCCCGAAATCATCCAGTTGATCATAACTCATCAATTATTTGTGATAGAGGCATAATTCTGGGCTACAAATTGTCATATATTCATAATATATTGGCCGTCATTTTGAATTTTAAGCATGTTGTCAAAACAAACATACCAGACGCTAGTTTATAATGTTCAGACATAGATCTCATACTGTAATTTAAACTTTAATAATCATTTTGGATGCTATAACTAAATACAATACAGATGTATTGTAATTTATAGGTTTTAAAGAAGTTAAAAAACAGCCATATTGGCCCCTATCTTGACATTTTTGCATGTTAACGAAACAAAAGTGTAAGCATAAAACATTCATATAGACACTAGATACAAGCCTCTACACTGCAAAATATGGAGAACACTTGACGTGCCTGGATGCTTTCGAAATGCATTCTAGAGGTGTTAAAATAATTCTTGCAGATTGGTTCAATTTGCTAAAACAGCTGTGACACTATAAGAACATATTTTATGTATTCAGCATTAATTCTGAATATCATAAATACGTATAATGGAGGAATTAAGGTCATTTTAATGATTCCGAGTGCATATTGGACTTTTGAGCAGCCATATTGGATTTTTGTGGCAATGTATATGATCAAATCACATTATTGACACTTCATCGTGCTTAAACACACCGGAGAACCACAAAAAATTGTCTCTATCAGAAGGATTTTTAGTGATTTTTGGACATGGAAGCAGCCATATTGGATTTTCAAAAATGCCACTGGGCAAAATTGTGCACACCCATCAAAAATTATTGGCTTAGGTTATAATAAACTAAAATATATCAATAGAAAAAGTCTGTACTCATTTCCATCCTTCAGGCTGTGTGCGCAGACTTCCACCTGACTATATAAAATAATACGAATATGAATAATTGTTTGGTTAAGTAAGCTTAATGATCATGTATATGATCAAATCACATTATTGACACTTCATCGTGCTTAAACACACCGGAGAACCACAAAAAATTGTCTCTATCAGAAGGATTTTTAGTGATTTTTGGACATGGAAGCAGCCATATTGGATTTTCAAAAATGCCACTGGGCAAAATTGTGCACACCCATCAAAAATTATTGGCTTAGGTTATAATAAACTAAAATATATCAATAGAAAAAGTCTGTACTCATTTCCATCCTTCAGGCTGTGTGCGCAGACTTCCACCTGACTATATAAAATAATACGAATATGAATAATTGTTTGGTTAAGTAAGCTTAGTAAGGAGTAGTGTGCTTTTTCTTTCTGTCGATCACATAGGCTCTTTCAGTGAGCTGTTTTCAACATAATATCAAAACTATATTGTGTGTTAATCCAATAGTGCTATGATTGTGTGTTGGCCCTTGCAGTGAAATATGGGACTAATTGTTGGCCGGACACTGTATTAGAATGATGAGAATTTAATAGGTACTTGCCCTGACAAACCGTTTGGTTTCAGTTTGGTGATAATGAGAACAATGGGTTATGTATTGTTTTTAGTCGTCACCCTTGAGTAATGTGGTGCCCTATTACAAGCCAGCCGCTTGACCAGTCAACTCCTTTGCCAACCAAAGCTTGCTGATATAGAGGCAGAACTCAAGAAGTATTTCTATGTTTAAGATGATGGCGTAAAGCGTGATCCTCAATGCTCGGATGGCATATATGGAAAGCGTATGTTATCGCGATTTTATATGGAACTGTCAAATGAAATGTCTTTCAAGCAAACACCACTCAAGCGAAAGTCACTATTATTGACTTGGGCACGTGAGGTGGTGAGTCACCGATTGTGAATTCATCTATGCAAAGTAAACAAAGTCCCATTCACTTTTATCGATCGCTTCTGCGCTTTCGAAGACTTACCATTGTTTTCTCTAAAATTTTCTCAACTAAATCAGAAGTATAAGCATACAGATAAAGATAATTATCTGTTGAGTATCTGGTTAGATTATTTTGATGGCTCTATCCCACAGAGAAGGCAGTTCAGTCGGCATTTTAACATACTGAATTCCTTGCTTACTTAGTAGTATTGGGCAGTTTGTTATGGTTAACAAATTGTCGCTAGTTAAAGTTAAATACCTTCATGTTAATGTCGATGAGCCAAGACTTTACCGTAAACCCAATAGCAAAGCCAACAGTGTGATTTATTAAAAAAAGTTCAATAACCAATTGAGTGACTGGTCACGGTCTGAGAGGAAAAGTAGATTAAGGATATTTTCCGTTACTCCCCCTGAAAGCGCCTCTACCTCATGTAATTCCATCGGTTAGCATAAGAGGGTTGTAACATAATCATTGGAAAAGAGCGTGTTTTTACTACGCACGCAGTAATTTTTGCCCACCACCATGCTCCAGGGGCAGGGCCTCCCTCACTACCTATTTATTTTTCATGCATCCGGAGTTTGAGTGGTGATGTCAAAAACTCACACTTTCGTGTAAACACAGCATGGCCTCTGAGCTCTGCTTGCTACCAGGATTCATCGTTAAGCGATGAGAAGTTGCAAGTGGAATTTTTCACATTTCTTGCACCCTTATGAAGCCGGGAATTATAATATTACCAATCTACAGAGATCAAGGAACCTAGTCAACCAACATTTATCGCTATATTGGCGAAATTCAAAACAGGAGAAGAGGAGCGATTTGGGGTTCCTTTCCATTGGAAGATGCATTGCGCAACAAGACTTACACAATCGCCTACATCACACGAATTTGCCAAGGTTAGAGAAGGAAAGCTTAAGCGTATTTTTGGGCGTAAAATCGCAACAAAATATAGGGTTAGTTTTCGGCTTATAGCGGCTATATTATACAATTATTTTTTTGTGAAAAGATATTTTTGACATCCTGAAGTCATAAGCTTTCCATTGGTATATAGCTTAATATATGCCGTCCGAGCAATGAGGATCACCTTTAAATGTCAATGTAAAAAGTTCTGCATTCAAGATATATGAACAAACCAATCTCATCTCACCTACAAAATTAAATATTAGTGGAAAGTGGTTATATTCTCATGAGGTTTTCTATCATTACATTTATGAGAAAATGGTGTTTTGGCTTTTTGGAGGGTGAGACCAAAATTGTAGCATTTTCCGTTGATAATTGGATTACTGTATTGTCTTTAACGCCCTGCGGCGTGAATTTTTTCAAAATGGGGTGTTTATTATAGGTAATTTGTTCAGTTCCATTGGAAACCAAAGCCAGCACCATCTGGAATACTCCGGAAAAGATCAATGTTTGAAGAAGCTCAACATCAACAATGGCTGCATCCACAGCTGTAGGAAATAGTATATGTGCTTGCTAAAGTCTACACCTGTCAAAAGTATCTAATTCAGTGACATACTGGATGAGCTGTGCACATGTTAGCTAGTTTCAGGCCAGCAAATCTGCCACCAATTCTGCAATCGCAGTTGTTAATTATCAGTGTATACTTGTGTGTGTGAAATGACTTTTGGTATTTTTAGGAGCGTTTGATCAGGGGGGTTTATTAGAGGGGAGCAATTATTACAGACAATATGTAGATAGACTACTTAAAGAGACATGACGACATTTCCAGAAAGGAGTGCCCCCAATTTTGTTGAACCCTGTTTTTTTGCATATTTGGAATGCTTACCAATGTATTAGATCACACCTAAAGTGAATAAGCCGAATACGCCGTCTTTATGTAATAAGACGACGATTTAGTATTTTCTGTCGTGCACAAGAGAAATTCAAAGCATGTTTTTCTATGGGGAACGATTATGATAGCAGGCAAGTTCAAAACAAGGTTTACTGTTTTCTTTTGTACTTTTTTGTCCAATAAATCTTTGAAACATTCTTGGTAGGTGGTCTACGACCGATCCAGTGAAATTTGAGATAAATTTGTATCCTAAAAAAAATCTCCTCCTGTCACTTTAATCTTTATGCATGCAATTATAAGGTACAAGAATGTTGCATGTGTGGTGCTGTCAGTGTATGAATTTGGCATGACAAGTAACAATAGCATGACAGTCATACCTATTGTGTTGTAATAATAAAGCACAACCACAGTGCAATGTGGTAAAACTTTAGCGTGGCAAGCAATTTATTTTTAGGAATTGCTTTAGTTATTTGAATAAGGATCTTATACAGAAATTTAATAAATTAGTAGAAACTGATTGCTTCAAAAAAGTGATGTTTGCTAATTTAAAAAAAAAGAAAAAGAAATTCTGGTTCAAAAAATTAAGTTGTGTTACTGTATGTTTTCAGTCTCTTTATACTTTGTGTCTTCTGAAGTGGCGATGTGTGCTTACACCCAGTGCCGCCTTTCAGTTGCAGTGTGCTTGTGCTTTACCTACGCGTGCTGAAAGTCGGTTCAATGTATACGCCTGCGTCGCTCCTTCATACTTTGAGCTGGACAGAGTATATAATATATAAGTGATTGTTACCTGAAAAGTTTCTTAATATTATACATGTCATATGTGCATATGTTTTCTGATGCAATGATTTATGATTTGCATGCATTTTTTTTATCTTGGAAACTTTTTGTGCATTAAGGTTTTGTAGATATCCTAAAAAAAATCTTATTTCCAAAAATACATTTGATACAATAGTACATTTTGATGTCATGAGCAAATGTCATCACATTGCTCCATAAGTGACTGAAATACAAAATTCTTTCAGTGGAGATGAAATATGCACATAAGATAGGCACAAATTCAATACTTGGGACTGTTTAGATAGTATAAAATTCTATTCAATTCAATTAAATGTCCCTTTAATACATGTATGTCCAGGGTTGTACACATGATGCGGACTAGCAAAAAATGGAATTGTTTTGTAAAAGTGGACCTTTACTCTCCGGAAATAAATTTTATATTGTGCCACCACCCTATGAATGCGGCAGTCTCAATGGAATAAACTGCATGTTGAAGGAGGTGGTCGCAGAATACTGAATTCATCCCACTCACCATGTAGTGGTCCTTTTTTGACTTTTTGAACACCTCATCACCAAAAAGTGGACTTTCTTGTCAATTTTTACTTATAGATTTTGGGCATTTTTATTTTAAAAAGTTGACTTTTTGTGGAATTTTGGGGAGGTGTAACCCATAAACCCCCCCCCCCTCGGCCTATGGGCCTGATTATGTCATCTGTTGAGTGGTTGGTGAGCAAAAGGAAGTGTGATGTCACTGTTACAAAGTGAGGCAGCTTTCTTTCTAATTTAAAAGTGACAACTTTTTACATGCAAAATACATAGGAAAAGTAACAACCCATGGCAAAAGAAGTGTGATGTTGAAAAAGTAAATGCAAGATACAATGCTTTGTCATAAAGGGTTGATCAATGTGCAGCTTAATGCATTGATGGCATCCCTGCAGGTGTGCATTGTTGGACTGCATAAATCAAAATTATAACGCTCATTTAAAGAGACAAGAGGACATATCCAGAAAGAAATGCCCCCATTTTTTATTAAACAAATTTGACAATGCATCATGTGAAATGGAAGAACCAACATTTATACCCACAGCAGCCAACAACGTCCTGCTGAGCTATTGTTATGACTGTCATTGTTCAAATAGAGTTTCTTCAACAGACTTCAGTAGACGTCTGTGGAAGTTTGATATCTGGGTTTAATAATAAGGTTTTAGAACAAAAATATGTGACCGGTTAGAAGTTTTTCTGCTTAACGCTTTCAGGTGGTTTAAAAGGAACCATTTTAGACCAAAAAAATTCTACACGGTCTTCGATTTTTCTTGGGAAATCCGAAGTAAATATCCGTGTTTTCAAATGGCAGCAGTGCATGAGCTGATGTTGGTGTAATCCATGCACAGCTGGACGTTGCCGGCTGCTGTGATTTATACCTTGATATATATATATATACATGTTATCTGTACCAGTTCAGTCTGCTTTTATTAGGGTTGGGCGAATCTTGATTTTTTTCTGAAATATGATTTAAAACTAGTGGTTTCTATGGCCAAATTTGCCGTAAAATCCAAAAATCACCTTTATTTTTACATACGATGATGTCTGACGTCGCTAAATTACGAATTTCAAAATGGCCGCCAAAATGACGTATTTTTCGACTCATCACCTACTTTTTGGGTAGATACCACTTTTAATATGTCTATTCATAGGTTTTGGGGGTTAAGAAACTCAAATCTGACCTTCTTAAAACACTTAACCCTACCTAAAATGAGTTATGTGTGAATTTTTATAATTTTCGTAATTTTTTGTAAGTAATTATCACATGCTTTGCTCAAATATAAGTATTTTGTTATCCTTTCAACCATTTTGTTTTTTAAGCTATAAATCAGACTAAACATATGAATAATCATAGAATTTGACCATACCTTTAGCCTGGAATGCTAAATGGAATGTTAGTCCATGCATAGATTGCTTTCAACAATGAGTCTATGTCATTGTCAAATTTGACTCCTCAGAGGTGAGTGTTGAGATGATTATTGCGAGTGGAGAGATAGGGATTGTGTGATGATAGAGTTGTGTCAGAGAGTGTTAGATGGAGGAGGGATGCCGGAGGAGTGGGCAGTGAGGGTGGTAGTTCCAATTTTTAAAGGGAAAAGGGATGCAATGAGTTGTGGCGCATATAGGGGGTGTGAGCTTGCAATGAGAGGGTTCTAGAGAATATTTTTTTTTTTTTTTTTTTTTATATATATACATGTTATCTGTACCAGTTCAGTCTGCATTTATATATGTATATTTGATAACATAATATTTTGCTCTGTATGTGAATGCAGCATGATTTTTTGACTGATTGTGTATGACTTGCATGTGGTCCTGTGTATTTTGCTACTAGGCAAGACGCAATGCCACTTTCTCTTATTTCACCCGAAATCAGGCACCAGCCAGCCTCACCAGGTACCCAAGATGCAATACAAGGTATGTTATCCATTGCCATGCCAACCACAGTACAAACCAAAACGCAGACGACTCATGGCTCCCGTAGTGCTCTAACACCTAAAAGAAGAGGACACAAGAGGGAGTATACTGATGAAGACAGTGACCTGCCTAATTGCTATCAAGATGCCAAATATGGTAGGTAATAAGCCAAATTGGCTTAGTAATTATCTGGGTATTTTGCTGTAATTTCTCATTCTTACTGATATTTTTATATTTTCTATAAAAAAGACTCAATCATGGTCACTTTTGAGACAACATTCTTTCTATTTATTCAGCAATAGCAAAGATTACAAACATGTAGAAATATATACAAAATAGAACAGATAACAGTGTGAAATATAAATTGAACAGTAACAAAGAAATAAGTATATGCTAGAACCTCCACTGGATGACAACTACAAGTTTTTGAGAGGTGGAGGCCCTTATGGTAAATTACTTAATACAATAAACTTACAACGTACATCATCATGGCCTCCGTCAGTCGCAAGCGACTATGGATAAAGCGCCCACAGTGAGTCACAGGTTAGGTGAACAGCGACTTCTGTGGCTGAAGAACCAATCCTAGAGGGGCATCTCTGCCACAGGTGCTACTATCTGGGTGTCACAAGCTTGACTATCCAAGGATCTGTGCAGCGTTTCTTTTAGCTCGCTGCTTCTCAAACGGGCTGATGATCTGTTGTTCTCCAAGCTCAAGGTGTTCTTCACGTGCCTCTCCGCCAACGGTGACGTTGTCAGCACGTGTCTCCAGAACCCAATGTCGATGTTCAGGGTACACTATCACTCTTACAACTACTCCTTGTAGCGCAGCATAAGGGTCACCAATTTCCTCTGCAGATGTGCTTCACATACAATGATATCTTTCGGTATACGGCCATCCTATCCCATTCGACGTACATGGCCCACCATCGGTGTCTGCGTTGTCTAAGAGATGTAATAGATGGTTGGAGTCCCATTCGAGTCAGGAGCTCTGAGTTTGGCACCATGTCCTTCAAAGTGACACCCAGAATGCTTCTAATACAGCGCAGATTTACAACGTACAAAATAATCATACTAATTAAAGAATATTAATAATTAATAATAATATAATATGACCCCTGATGACCTTGTCATGAGACCTTTAAAATTTTTTTGGCATCAACAATCGACACTGCCCCCCACCAGTTCTCTTGATACACCAAAGCTTACCCCTTTGGACCTCCTTTGACCTGAATGAACCTATGAACCTTGCATGACCTCAAAATTTTTGGCATCAAAATCGACCCCACTCTCCCCAGTTTCATGTCATACACCAATATTTACCCCATTGACCTGCATTTGAACCTTGAATGCCCCTGAATGACCCTTTGACTCACTAACCAATAAAACCTGGTATGGGACGGTCAGGGGCACCACCCACCATTTCGCAGGAACAGCCATCCTCGGTCCTCCAGAAAATTGACGGCGTCGTCCATTTGACCTTTTTTGACCTTGAAATACCACGATGACCTTTGATCCACTAACCACAAAACTCGGTCTCGGAAGGTCAGGGGCACCCACCCACCATTTTTTAGGAACGTGCGACCCCTCGGTCTCCGAGAAAAATAGACCGTGGTCAGACAGACAGACAGACACACTGACAGACACCGTGGTATTATCTAGATAATAATAATAATATATAATAATAATAATAATAATAAGGAAAATAATATAATAATAATATATTAATAAATATAGATAATAATTTGTGTATTTTGTACGTTTACATTTCCACGTAAACATGCTCAAGGTGCTGTTTGGCAGCCATGAAAGGTGCTGAGCACATCAGAGAAACCATAATACCAGAACAATTTTTCACGAGCTCGATTTTAGAAGCAGAGGAAACCCGAGAACCGGAGAAACTGTGGTACGAGTTTGGATCGAGAAACCCAAGTCACATAAGCCCAACCGAGAACGAGCCCTATCGGGGATCGAACTTGAGACCTCATTGTTGAAAGGCGGAGGAAAAGATACGCTGTCGGCCCACATCGTTCCCCCAATAAGAGGCATATGATGAGTGAGTGAGTGGAGTGAGTGAATCATTTTGATATACAGGTGAACAGGCATATATTTTTCATTGTTTTCCTGAATTTCAGCTTTCGAATCCTTTCTCTATGCAGCCAGAAAAAATCTATTGTTTTAGTGGTAACCATAAGTATTAGCACAGAAGTGATAGGGCGTTGTACTTATATAATATTGGATGGCTGAGGTTGATAACAGAAATTCGTCCCGAGTGCCTGTATTGCACACCAGATGCAATCAATATGGCCATTCGTGTCTAGCATAAACACCCAAAGTTTGTTTCCCACGGTAACTTTAATTGTCAGTGTGTACAGGTCAGGCTCTCATATCAATAATAGAAACACGTAGACAAAATCGGAACAAGCACCTTGAAAGAAATAATCCTAGAGACCTTATACGGCTCTCTAGAACGCCTATGTTTTTTGAACAAAAAATTATTTCATATATTTAAAAAACAAAAAACTCATTGACAGCAATGACCCATGCAGAAAACACATGTCTACAATAAAGCACATCTACAAAAGATATACTGATAAATATATTTGCTAACTACAAAAAAAGATACACATCATACACTGATTAGCCATTTCATCACCTGTCATACAAGCAAGGTAAACTTATTGATTGAAACATACACATCCCACATGTCTCCTGTAAAGCACACTTCAATAATTCCATAATTAGTAAGTAACACATAATTGATGCAAATGTTGTTTGTGAGATTATGTTCGTAATGTTCGGCGTTTTAAGTGTATTTTTGGAATGGTGTATTTTTGAAGCGTTAGGGACACCACGATTCATTTTTTCGGTTTTTATTGTATGCCGATGTTGAATTCAATGAATAATGTTCTGTTCTAATCCAATGGTATGTCCCGGACCTGATGTGCAAATGTGATTGAATGTACATGCATACCCCCCCCTCTCCCTACCTGTTGATTGGACTTGACATAGGTGTAACGCTGACATGATGTTGATATTTTGTGTTTGTGGAGCCATGTTTCAGTTAAGCTAAGATGGTGAAGGTGTGATTGAGAGAGAACCTGGACATACAGTGTGAGGCAAAAAAACCCTACATTCAGAATAAAAAATAATTAAAATAGTTAAAATTGTTTTCGCTCAATGTTTGCTAGGTTATAAAGAAGGATTAACAGGCTTTCAGAAACGTTATTTGGTGTCATTTGGACTTTGGAGGAAGAAGTTATCCTATTTGCTGAGAGACTTCATAAATCTTTTGGCCGATTTTGAGGCCAAACACAGGTTGCATGCTTACATAAGTAAATGGTCTTCATCAGTGATTGAGTACAATATTAACACAATGATTGTTGACATCGAAGGGTGGGAGAGTAATTGAAGGATGAGAAAAATTCCCAGAGATTACAAAAGAAAAATGCTAAGTAAAACAATGTTCAATTTTCCTAATAAGAAATTCAGATATCTGGTGTAAGACTCAAAGTTTACTTGTTCAGCACGAACTTGGGAGCAAAAGTGAAACCATCGAAAAGTTTTGGATTCGCTTGAAAACAGCAGTGCGATAATGACTTTTAAGGTTTTTATTATTCCGATTTTATTTACAGAACACTGCAGCTTAGGGCTTCTAGCATTTTATGGACGCTGAAGTATACTGTAAAGTTTGCAAAATAATTACCTTAGAAATGTAAACAAACAAGAGCCGGTCACCGCCCGTGTGGATTCGTGCAAACTTGGTTTGTGGGGTTGTGACCGGTGGTACTTTGCAGCCCGGTTTGGGGATGACCCCTGAAGGTAATGGCTAATTGGAGGCCTCACTGATGCAATGGCCCTAAAAATAAAAAACGGTCCCTTTAATTTTGTGTGGAATGGTCTGTATTTTGATAGAATGCTTTTCGTCCTATTGTATTTTCGTATTGGTCAGACTTTTTGATTTTGCGCACCTTGTTTTCACACACCAAAGGGATACGGGATTCCTGGGCTTTACCTAGTTTGTTTTCAACCGTGGTGAAGCCCCCTCAATCACCCGCTCCGGCCAGTTACGACCGTCACACAATTGTATTTTCGTATTCCTTTTTAAATGATTTTTTTCCATGGGGTCACAAGCTCACATGGGGTCACCAGGTCACATGGGGGTCACCAAGGCAACATGGGGTCACCAAGGTCACAGGGTCACCAAGGTCACATGGGTCATTGAGGTCGCCTAGGTTCACAAAGGTCACATTTTGGTCACCCATGTCACATAAGGTCACAAGGTCACATGATTCAACTGCCCCTCGCCGATGCACCCCACCCTTCTCCGACGCAACCCACCCGTCCGACCCCCACCCCGACCCTACCAGATGCACACCACCCGCCGACCCCTCCCGACGTACCCCACCTCGACACTTACAACCCACCCTGGCTCCCTGCCCCTCCCCAACACCCCACCCTTTTTTCCCTCCATATGATTCACACCAAGATGTAGGGTATGGTAGTTTTTTCATGATCAAAGGAAATTGCATATCCCGATGTACCATTTTAGCGATACAGCAATTATGCATACTTAATTAGCTCCATTTGCATATCCTAGCCGGCATGTATCAGGAAATTTGCAAATGGCACAGAAGATGCGCACCATAATAGGTTTTTTTTGTGCAGTAAGGAATTTTGTAGCGATGTACCGCTGGTAAAAATATAGTGATTTGCTTGATTTTTGCATATCAATTAGCTTCATTTGGCATATGTACTTTGCATCGAATATGCCCAAAACCTAATCAGGTCAAGAACTCTTTAACCCGCTCCTTTCCACATTACATCATTATACACCTTACGGAACTCCAGATAACTTACACACAAGCCTGAGGGGAAGGGATGTCATTTTGACCGGCCACAATAAGCTAATTAATATTCCATGATATGCAAATAATGCACCAAAAGCTACCATAATATTGCTGCACCTTCCTCTATCATCCTATCAATTCGAAGTTAAATCGGATTAGCGTTTACCACAAGCATTTCAAAAAGGTTAACCCGAAACATGTCTGAACACAATATGCAAATAAGCTAATTAGAAATTCAGAATTGCCAAATAATTTATTTATTTATTTTATTTATTTATTGAAATTACACCTTTACATCGGTACACACACTAAAAGGTGGTTGCATTCCAAACAAAGAACCAAACGAACAATACCGACAGTACGACTAACAATTTTAAATTTTACATAAAGTATTACGTAAGCAACAAGCACGTCGGAGATAACTTTTTGAAGAATGAATCAAATATAAACTATGTTTTCGCGATGCTCATCATCAAAGCGATCGGTGTTACCAAGAGTAAACATCAGTTTCGTATTCAAATCACCGAGCAATAAACATAACAATATGAAGTGTAATTATTGGTGCATAGACGTGATTCAAGCTTTAAAAATTCTTCAGTACGAATATCATTTAGAGAATTGCATGTGAAAAGGAAATGGAAAATATCCTCAGTACCGTTGTTACACAGTGAGCAAGAACCATCACTATCTGTCCAACGGGAGATTCTACTATTCAGAGTTAGTGTGTTGGATCTTGCCTTAAAGTCTGACTCAGAGATTTCGAAATATTATTTTTTTTGTGTAATAATGAAAGATAGTCAACTAGAACTAAAGATAGTAACCTAAAATGCACAATTCCGAAATTTGAGATGAATCGGATTTTTCGTTTTGATGCAGTAAACATTTATGTGTAGTATTACGTCCCATAGGATACTGTGTATAACAAAAATTCCGGATTCAGAATTTTATAACAAAGTTGTGATTTTCTATATGAAGGAATTCGATTTAAGCTTAGCAATTTCACACAGTGATTAGTATATGGACAAGCATTATGTACATGCAAAAAACACGATTTTTTTGGAAATTGAGGGCGCCCTCCTCAGGAAATCTCTGAGTCGGCCTTTAAATTTTAAGGTAACACCTTGAAAGTTAGTCTTGTCAAGAAGATATGTTTCCATATTATGAGAAGATTTTAACATAAAATAATTGTATAATGAGGATTTCTGTCTGGCCTGATCAAGTAGCTTAAAGACACTATCAGTGATTTGCTAAATCAGCAAACCGAAAAAATCATCAAAAATCAGATTTTTGCATGTATGTAACAAGTACAGGTAGCCTAACATACCCTGCAAATGATCAGACCAGAAGCAACCAGATAAGGACAGAATCGGAGATTTTAGTCATTACTGTCCGTTCGGACACTTACTACAACACGTAATTGAATGGAGGATCGTATCTTGGAACACTGCCGTTTTCTTCCTCTTCTGTCAATTCTACAGTTGGAAAAGGTAACTTATAAGAATTCTACAGGCTTATCCTTCACTTTGAAGCTATTCCTGCAAATTTCAAATATTTTTCAAATCACTGATAGTGTCTTTAATAGAATCTTTATTCATAATGAGATCATTACATATTTTAGTCCAGCGATTCTGGGTGGGTGGGGTAATATTATACATATGCTCCATACCACATAAAATTCAAAGTTGATGCAACATGGTCTAACCAGCTCCATTTCATACTACACTTGAGGCGTATGTAAAACATAGCATTGAAGGCAAGTTTCGGCCAACGATTTTCATTCATATTGAGCAAGCGGTTAAGATAATTAATTCTTTGGACATCTTGTATGGAAGCCAAAGAGTGCCATCCTAAATCACCAGACAAGGATTCTTTACATGTGGATTGAGTGGCTTTTAAAATAATTCCTTGCCATGTGAATTGAAATTTTTCCAAGCATTAATGTCTGTGGGCCCCGGCATTTACCCATGTGCAAAAGCTACACATAATATTGCGCCATCACTCTATCATTATAGCAAGTTTGAAGTAACTCGGGGATAGCGTTTAGCTGAAGAGCATTTAAAACAACAAAGGTTAACCGAGTCATGCGGACGGACACTACGGATGGACATCAGGATGGACATACGGACACCACGAATTGGAATAGTAGTGCCTTCATGACAACATTCGTTCAGGCGACACAATCAATGCATATGCAAAAATGCAGCCAAAAGCTTACACATAATATTCGGCACTTCACTCATCCTATCAAGTTTGAAGTAACATCGGGGATAGCGTTCTAGCCTGCAGGAGCATTTAAAAAACAAAAAGGTTAACGAGTCAATGCGGGACGGACATACGATGGACATACGGAATGGCCATACGAGACACACAGAATTTGGACTAGTATGTGCCTTCATGAACATTCCGTTCAGGATAGGAAGATCGCCACAATCAATTCATATGCAAATAATGCATCCAAAGCTACACATAATATTGCTGCACTAATCACACTCATCCTATCAAGTTGAATTAAATCGGGGATAAGCGTTTATCCTGCAGAGCATTTTTAAAAAGCATAAAACACGGTCATACGGACGGACATAAACGGACGGACGGACACATATAATTTGGACTAGTATTAGTATGTGCCTCCATGACCTTCGTTCGGCTTCAAGGCGACACAAAAATGTTTGTAGACTTTTATATAGAAGTCCATAGTATGCAAAGGAGGTTATTGCCATTCATTCCGTCAAGCGGCTAATGAACAACGTTCATATAGCGGACATGACGGATCAATATGTAATACATTCATTGAATCCATGGGACTTCTATATGAAACGTGCTACCAAAATGTGGGAAGCAAATCGAAAGTTTCATTTCATGGCCTAAAATACATTACTCGTTACGGTCAGAAATGTGCACATCATTTGGGATGGCATACTAAAATCCATCAGATTTGCAGGGCCGAATTCGCCGTCTTTGGCTGCCGTTCTATCCATTTTCAACAAAAGTCCGAAAATGCCAAAACTTAACACAAAACCGGTGCTTCTTCAACAGAGATTCGGAGGAATTAGGTAACAGTTACACTTTCACAATGTGAATGTATCGTATCACTCAAACAATCAAAACAACAAGCAATCGCATGATCTAGAATACTCGCCTCCCCATTTTCTCTATTTGCCACAAATTACTCCTTTTACCTTTTTCTGTACAAAACCACTGCCGCCATCTTGTATCCCAATATGGAAGATCAAATAACTTGAAACTAAATTCTTGATTTGGGTGAAGTAAATTAAGAAAAATGTTGTAAATTTTATCTACTTGCGATGAAAACCACTGCGATGGCATACAGCTCTTCCATTGAGTTACGTTACACCCTCTTATACTAACCGGTGGAATTGCACGAGGTATGGCGCTTTCAGGGGGAGTAACGTGATATCTAAATCTATTCTCAGACTGGGCTAGCCCATATTTGGGTAAAGAACGGCACCATATATCATATGGAGGCATGTTGCGATTTCTCACTCATTACGGTTAATGAACATCTTTTTTTGATTCACTCACTATCTGGTTTCATGACAGTGGTTTGCTCGGTGATCAACATCGACATAACAGGGGTAATTACTTAAACTAGGGGGGGGGGGGCGAAAATTTTGTCTACTCAACTAGCGAAATGGAGGCATTTTGGCACATTTATCACTCAATTCGGTTTAATGAACATCTTTTTTTGAATGAATCACTTATATTGGTTTTCATTTA
Source organism: Ophioderma brevispina (assembly GCA_023653785.1). Taxonomy (NCBI): domain Eukaryota; kingdom Metazoa; phylum Echinodermata; class Ophiuroidea; order Amphilepidida; family Ophiodermatidae; genus Ophioderma; species Ophioderma brevispina. The sequence continues at coordinate 33,399 of JAMKCH010038497.1, read as the reverse complement.
AGTGTTGGCTCAGCGATCCAACATCGAGGCATAACAGCTGTACTTAATCTTAAACTAGCGGAAATGTGTCTACCCTCAATGCGTTTGTAGGATTCGTTGCACAAATCAAAAATCATCGAATAATTTCGCAGTGCTACAAAAACATCTGCTGATATAGGGCGTTTACCTGGGCAAAAGGCGTAATCGAATTCACTTAGGTCGTAATCAGCTGATCTAAGGTCCGGCCTTATGCAACCCAGCGCTCGTGCTAAGGTTTTTATTTGCATGTGTAGCAATTTTTGCACATCTCTTGCTTTGAAATCATATTGATAGTGGCAAACATAGGGGGAAAATTGCTACACAATCTTAAAATTGGCATAGCAATGGCAGAAAATGTGTAGCAAATTGGTATGTCTAAACCAACTATTGCGAGCCCGGTATGCGCCGACCCTCGGCTTTGACAGACCTTTACCTTCCTCCTTATACTCGGGCCAATTTAGCTCAATTCTAGGCATCAGCGTGGGGAGCATTACATGTAGTCAGCTTTTACGAAAATGATTTATTTTTGTATCTTTGACACTGCTCTTTATTTATCATGTGTATATTTATATATGTGTCTTTGAGCTCTCATGTACTAAATTTCGCATGTTTGTTAATAAAGTTTACTTTGAACTTGAACTTAATCAATTCATTTCCTTGACAAGTGTGAACATTTACAGTCGAATTAGGACGTAATTCAAAGGTCGAATTCATGAACTATATCATCATTCCTTGCGGTGAATTTGAATAGTGTAATTGTATACGACTGTTTTAGTGAGTGTAAAAGAAAGTCGTAATCGATTTCAAGTTTACCAAGCAATGACACGCTGACCCGGGGTGCACACTTCCGGCTTATCACCACGCAACGGCTACAAGCCACTTTGCAAACAATTTCATTTAAAACTTGGCTGGTGCTGTGCTGATCGACGAACTATAGACCTAGCATCACCCATTTTTTTTTCAGTTTAATCAAAAATTTCAGGTGTATTTAAATTCCTCAATCGGCAAGTTTTACGGAGTATGGCCGACAGAACCAAGCCGAATGATCGCACACATACATTAGTGAATGGACCGCCTTTTAAATACCGCGCGAATGCACGTCGACCCGAAGTGAATGTTTGTGATGCACGGGGCTTAAACACTAAATCATTTTTTCTGAATGCTAATTCAAAATCAGTCGAGTGTAACAGTACAACATGAATATTTATGCTAATCCGAATCGTAATTGAAAATAAAAGTGAATTCGATGACGACTTTGCCTATTGTAACCGGTAAAATTTTTAATGAAGTGTCCGCCCTTTGGATAATTACATGTAGAAGCAAAATGTGCATTTGACTTGTCCATTGGGCAGAGTGTGTTATAATGTGGTAGACCACTTTGGAGATTTTTTGTTCATAACATCAAGGAACATTTTCTGGCCTAAAATTTCACTAGAGAAAATTAGAAAATTGAACTTTCTTAATCAAAAATCTCAATTTTTGGGAGGGGGATGTGTTGTAATTGCGTCACCCACCTTTAATTTAACTTAATTTTTATTTAGCACTATTTCAGCTTCGGTAACTAGATATCATTGAAAAAGCTTGACATCCTTTATGTAATATCCAATGCTTTATATGCCAAAAAGTCGTTGATTTGCGTGATTCATTTTCATGCTTGTTCTGTGTGCAACTGAAAAGTAAACATTCAAACTTGACTTTTAAAGACACATGATAACTGCATGTGCTATTGGGGTAATGTAAATTGGGGAATTGTTATAATGCCCCTTTAAGGAAGTCAACGTCACCATAAAACATACATCACATCCAAGCAAATTATATTGAGCCATTTCTTAGAGCTCAGTAAAGGTACGTGTTTACACTAGACGTGATAAAATTAGGAGTATGCTTCATTTCTAACTGGCAAACCTGCAACTGCAAATGTGAAAATACTGAAACCTCATACATTCCAGCAACATATATAATGAAGCTTATTTGTAGTAATTAACTTATCATTATACCACTTCACTTGACAAGAGGCATTATTGATTTCACCTGTCAGTCAAGTGCATAGTTTGGGAGTGGGAAAATAGTTTCACTTAGTACAAACATTAAGTTCGTTTACAAACGTTCATTGTACCCGATATTGAGAGATCAATCCAGGTTGGTTTCACCGTAACCAAAATGGTTATGGTGTAACCATCAACGGTTACACTGTAACCATCTGCAACCATTTGTAACGACCAGTAATCCTTGTAAACCATGTGAACCAAAATGGGCCTATGTACGTCTTTCTATTTCTCCCTAGTGAATTCTTTGTAAATTCATGGAATACTTGGAATGAATCCCGATTTTTTAATATAGTATAGACCTACAAACAGTTTGTAGGTTGGGGTCTTGGGACCACAAATATATTCCACTGAACCAAATATTTTGCATTTATAAATTATGGGACTTGTTGGATTTCAAGTTGAAAAACTAAACACGAACATTGCAGCTTGCCAGTTTGTTCCCAGAATCCCACAGGGTCTGAAACGCTGCTGGACGGGCAACTCAAGCTAAGATTTGGGGGAAAACATGCAGATGCAAAGTGCTAAATTTGTTGTTTGGTCTAGATGAAACCTTCAACCAATTTAAAATTTGGAAAGTGAAGAATAATGTAGAATTCTTCGCTTCGCTCTTGCACTTAATTCCAAAATCCCTTACCTTCATTAACCTCAGTCTATATTTTAGCACTTTGTTGAAACTTCTGTTGCAAATCTGTTAAAGACAAAGCAAATCAGTTCCGACGATTTTAGTAATGGTAACAATTCATGAAATAAAATAAACAATGATATTCAAAAATTGATTCAAAATGGCTATCAAACTTACAGGGGCATTTTGTTGACTATCGTCTTTGGGACCCCCTGATTTAACCCGGAAGTAGTATCGAACCTGATATCATATGAAAGGGCGTATTTTTTTCTCATTGTCCGTCCTGAAATTGAGCCCTCGAATCCATTTCATCCCCAAGATATAACAAAAAACCTCCGTTTTAGTGGTATAACAACTTTTTTAGCACAGATTGAATAGGGGCTTGCAACATGCATTATTGCGTCTACCATCAAAACCGCAAGTTTGGTTTCCCACGGTACTTGATTGGGTGTATGGAAGTGCCAGGCTCTCATATCAATAAAGAACACAATACAATAATACACCTGTCAGTTGTATGGGTGCGCACTAGCGACCCCCCCGGGAATGGTGCGTCATTATTTGTTCCAATGTGAGGCGGATTTAAATATACCATGACGCACCCCTGTGTCTCAAATCGGACCACCTTTGCTTACATGACGGTACTTCAAATACTTTTGTGACGCACATTTCTTGAATATTACTGGGAACCATTTAACTGTCCTAATGACGCACTCTGTCATGACGAACTGCATGGACCTGAGTGAAATTGCCGAATGATCCGGCAGCGCCGGTAAGCATATGGGCATCGCGGCACTTTTTGATATCGTACATCGCAGCCAAAAAATACACGTATTACGATATCATCTTGGCTTCATAAATCCATTATTCGACCTCAATATGACATTATAAACCATTTCCAATACTGACTCTAAACCCTTCTTTACTTCCCCTAAACAACTTTGCTGTTATACTCGGCAGAATTAGATCAATATTTTCCAAAATACCTCTTAAGTTTTGAACAATTCTATCATTATCACTTAATAATCAATGGCGATACTCCTTCACTCGTGTCTCTGTAATCAATGAAATTTGTCACATGTGGACGGGTCGTGATCATTACGTCAGTTGGGGTGTTAAAAAAAAGCTTTTCGTCCGACGTCAGAAGACGAACAACTTTACTATATTCAAGACTTAACGGTATAGAAAATCCCAATCGCCATATTTAACAAATTGGAATGTTTAAAACAAGAAAGACAGCATAATGACACGATTTGGTGTACCGTTTTTATGTTTGAAGTCATTAAATTCACTGTCGACCCTTTCGAACCTAACACCTATAGATGATTCTATCGCTCTTCTTACGACCCAGCTGGATAGCTCGTCGGTTAGAGCGGCGGGCATGTCAGACCGACAGGGGTTGCCGGTTTGACTCCGGCCAAGCGCACGTGGGTTTTTTTTTCAACACTATCGTGCGCGTGGCCTCTCCAGAAATATTAATCATATACGAGTGTTGTGTGTTTGTAAATGTTATCACAGAAGATTAACAGTGTAAGTGGACATGATGAATAAAAACATGATGATGATAATGAGACAAAATGTTTCTTGCCTATTTCTCTGCCTACATGTACGTTCATACTTAGGTCATTTCATCTCAGTCTTGGTCACACGTCTGTCAATTCATTGTCCGTTTAACTTTAGTGTTTTTGTTTACTTTGTTAAAAAACAAACGACACTCTTGTACTGCTGCTCACGTACTCTCCTTCACACTTGTCATCGAGCAGCTGTCATGCCCGTGGAAGATAAAAATTGGTATCAGCATTCCAAATGCCGTTGCCCCTACCGTACAGTGCCAGACCAGCTGTTTGGGGGATTTTCCCAACAATAGCACCGAGAATAGGCGATTGTAAACGCTGTAATTTTAATCTCAATCCTAGCCATCCACACAATAACTCTTAAATGGGTTAATGAGACTTTAATCATTACACTCAGGTGTTTTTTTTTTGAAATAGTGGAAAGGATTTGAATTAAAAATACTTCCATTGCAAAGGCAAAGTACAATCCATAGATGTTTATACCGCAGTATGGTACGTAATAATAACCTCATTTATAATGGATAATTACGCCGCGCGAATCGTCATTACTTGAAAATTATGAATAACTATGAATATCAAACAGTAGCATGATCTCCTTGACGTCATTATTTTAAAAAATATCATAACTCGGCAAGGGCAGGGCAAGGGCAAGCAAATCGATACGCACGCAATAGCGGATTTTAAATGGACACGTAGTGAACTATTTTTATACCCAAAGATGATATTATCAAGATTATTTACATTTATAACGAACACCATAAGTTCTGTCATCACAAATTTTCGGTTCACATTTTCCCTTCATTAAGCTAACTTACAGCTTCCCCCCTCCAACTCTCCTCCTTTTTCTCTTCCGGCCCCATCTCCCCAGCGGCCGAGTTTACCCATTTTTTTTCATGTAAATTCCTTCATGAACGGCACCTTTTCTGGTAACCAAAACAGCGGTCAACATTCTTTTAACACTTCTCTTTATCATCTACTGACCTCTGGTTTTGGTACCGCTGGTAACTGGAAATGTACATATACCCAGAACAGTCGAAATTTTCGAAGTGCAACGCCTTGTTCATATACTGCTGTACACTGACCTAAAAACTTTTACTATCTTGTCAAATGACACTCCACTTGTGTGCTCTTATATACTCATCCATCAAACCTGTACCATTCATTTTTGATATGTCCTTCCAGGGCGATAAATTTTATGTAAAAATAAGGGCCTTCCGAAATTAATCGAGAGAAGTTTTCACTCAGATGTTGAATCCAATTTTGACCTTGACTTGTCAGGTAGCTGAGCTACCCACAGGCGTATTGAACGCAAAAAAGGAACGCGCTCATTTGGTTTGTTTGGTAGCTGACCGTCTGCTTTCTTGAACGTGTATGGCGTTCGTTATTATATTGAAAGTGGATCTTTTACCAGCCGTTACGAAAATAAATGGCATCGGTCATAAGGATATTTTGTGATTTTCGCACAATTTTTACCTAATAAAAAACTTCAAAATTGCAGTCCGATTGATAGTAGAAACAACAGTGCATAACCATTAACCAGCCCTTTACAAATGGGGTGGGGGGGGGGTAAGGAACAGAAAGAATTTTCTGAGGGGAAACTTGGATCCTTCTCCGTAAGCCCTAGGTATCTCGGGGGGGGGGGGGGGTATTCTCACATCGGGATGAAAGTATGGGTATGTGCCGCCTCAGGCCTCATTTTAGGAATCCATTTCCAGTTCCAGAGACCCTACTTTTCTGTCCAAAGCTATATTCTACCACCTTTTTGGTTAAAAAAAAAGGCAAAAAGGGGTAGCTGGTAATGATGGAATCGAATTTTGTTTAATATTTTTTTTTTGCCGAAAACCCAATCCTAACATTAAACCTAACCTGTTAAAATTGCTTGTGATAAAGTTAATTCATCTCATCTCCAGTGGACATTTAGATTTCTTTTCAAAATCAATACGCCCGTGGGATAGATTAGCTACCTGCAAGGATATTATGACATGATGCAAACACAACTGGTATATAAAGGGGGAGTCGCCCAAATAGTTTCTGAGTGTAAGGTGAGTGGATAATGGTAAATTAAATAAAAAAAATTACCCTCCTTTCGTCCATTCAGAAAAGATATCAGGTTACACTTCTCGGCTCCAAAATAGCACCAAAAAATCTTGATTTTTATATTCCTATAAAACGACTGCCCGAGATACTACCGTGCGTTAACAATGTCCTGGCCCGACACCCCAACGAACACTGTTTGAAGTCGGTCGAACACTCCAAACAATACCCGAACATACTCGTAAGTTGTCAGTGTAGGAACCTGGTATGACCAGGGTGTGACCTTAACCGGTATGCTCATCGGTTGGGACTTAGACGAAAATGGGATCGCCTTGTTCCCAAAATTCGTCCAACATTGTTATTTGTTGCTTTTCCAAGCCTGAAAACTGGCAGCAAGGGATAGAGATAGTTCTGCTAAGCATAAACTCCAAAGGTCTTTAACATGTTGTAATTACACAGTGTGGGAGTTATGCAAAAAACACATGGAATACCTTGCCCCTGTTACCAGCATGAGCACGCATATTTCAAAGAGCCAACTTGCTTTGCAGACTGCAGACGAACAAAAACCGAAAGCAATTCAGACGAGTTGATGTTCCTAGATAATACTTACCTTTGAAATTGTTAATCCTCAAAAAATTTGTCTAAAAACAGTAGAAATCCATCATTTTCGAGAAAACAACCTTTCTCATGCAGAAGTTATTGCAGTCGCAATTTTCTTCAAAATTTTTTATTCTAATTCTTTTAAAGTTGGTTCACATATGTATCGCATTATATAGGATCTCAATGTGTGTTTGATAGTGAAAACAGGGATATATTCGTACATTTAGAGGGATTTGAGATCAACAAATTGAGGTAGGATAAACAGGGGAAAGGTATTACATGTGGTTTTGTCATTAAACTCCACATCTGTTATGACAACATGTTAAAGACATAATGTGGAGTTATGCTAAGCAAGAACTAAGGAAGAAGAATGTATGTGAGATCTTCGTATCATAGATTTTAGGTAACTTGCTTTTGTTGTTGTAAATTGAGGAGGAAATAATGGTTTTAGTATTCGTTCATTCACTGCAATGGCTACGTTCTGAAACCAGACGGCCGTTCAATGCTAATGTACAGTGTTAAGATAAGGCAACAATCTGGTTTCAGTTACTGGCATAGATGGCACCGGGTTTACCGTGGGCTGCACCTTAGATTTGAGCACGTGGACCGGCCAGGGCCAGGTGATGAATTCGGGTCAGGTGTCAAAGAACATGTACAATGTAAATGATCTGTCCAGTGTTAGATCGAATATCTTGGTACGATGTTCATTATGCTGTGAGCCTGACATCTGGTTTAATAATTTGCTGGTACATTTGAGAATACGGGATGGATCAATCGTCCTTCCTCCAATGAAAAGATGATGGAACATGGGCCCTAAACCGGTTGAAATAACATACGATACACGTCGTATTTACACAAAGGGAATAAAATGCGGAATCTATGAGAGATTTTACTGGTAGTCTGATCAGAAATCTTGAGAATGAATTGATATTTATAGCCAAAGAATTACTCAGAATTATCGTCAGCATATCTTCGGACCCTGACGAAATATCACATCACGATAATGAAAAAATTATCGCCAATATTATCACAATCGCGATTATGGCAAACCTTGATTTTTTTCAGTTTAGTATGATTAGGAATGACGGGGCATTTACCGAACAGGTAAAATGACGGACATTTACGCACATATTTATCAATGTCTGTGACGACCAACGGCTTCAATGACGGTACCTGCGTTCAAGAATTGTGGGTGGTAAAGACCCACCCTGAAGCATGTTCCCGGGGGTCGCATAGGAGCAGACATAAAAAAGGAAAGGTGTATAAATCGGAATCAAACCACATAAGGGTAAGGAATTGACTATGAAAATAAATATTAGTGCATTAAGCAGATTAATTGCACGCTGGTCGTGACCAGTGTGAGTGTACATCAGGATCATTATGATGCAGTCATAATAAGGTAGATAAATAGCGTTAGTGGCCGAGTCATCCCAGTACTGTGTAACTGATGTGAAAACCCAAATGAGCTGCGTGTGTCTCCAGGTCTAGTGCCAGTGCAGACTGATGCCAGTGCAGCACTCAATCAAACTTACTTACCATTCAGCTTTCGTTATTAACTTATTGATCCCTTCGGGGCTTCGGCATCACGCTTCAATTCTTGTTCTACTTAGTCTAGAGTAGAGTAATGTGCTTATTCCTTAAAGACATCAACAAGATGCAACTATTTGAATTTAATGATACCTATTCTATAAATCAGGACAACAAAATGTATTTACATTTTTCTCAAGTAAACTAGTTTAAGGGCACCCTCAAACGTGTAACCGTGCCAACAGTCCTATATGAGTGACTGGATAGATTCACCACATTTTGGCACAATATTGGAGTATAATAAAATTTAAATGCAAACAAAATATCAATATTATACATACTTAAACTTTCTTCACTGGTTTGATTTGATTTTCGGACTGAAAAGAAGTTAATTTTTAAACTTGAAGAACATCCGACTTCCGGTTGGGTTTACAAGCTGAAATGTCAACAGAGGGCGCAAACAGAGCCCAAAAAATGAGTTGGTCGATGAATTTTTTCACTAAAACACGTTGTGCTTCGTCCAGATATCAATATAAGTACATAGGGAGCTTAGCGGAAGCGATCATGGCAACATCCGAGTGGTTAATCATATTTTCAAACAAAGTTTAAAAGATCGATTGTTTTCAGGGCGGACAGTACTGCCGGTATATCGATGTCAGAATTGGCAGTCTGTGATCATGGATCATGCATTCATTGCCATGTGCATGTGTGGTGGTGTAAGTGGGTCGTAAAGTCATCTCGGCCCATGACCATATCGGCCCACGCCGACTCGGACCATCGCCGTTATCGGCCACCTGTCATCTGTACATTATTCTGTTCTTTTTTTTCCTTTCGCTTTCTCTTTCATTACTTTTCTTTCAGGTTGTAATTATTTGGTCCTCGTTTCTTCTAATCCGTATTTTGCGCCATTCTCTGTGAACACTTATGCAGGTTGCCCATAAGTTTTCTTTGCGTTGAAATCTTTCCGGTATGGATATACCGTTCACTTCCTTTTTCTTCTTTATCTTCTTCTTTCGCTTACTTTCTCTCTCCTTCTATGTGATTATCCTTTTCTTTTTCATTCTCCTTTTTCCCTTCTTTCTTCTCCAGTGCTTTGAGACTGTTTACTCGATCAATCAATTATTTCCATCTCCATAAGTAGGTACAAAATCTAATTATGTAAAGGGCCCGGAGAAACTGACGAGCAGTGAATAAATAAAGACGAAAAATACATTTACCCCGGGATTCATCGAGTTATCCACATCCGCGAGTTTCGTAGTTATTACAATACGATACCAATTTCTAGCTACTATTGTCCCAGCTTGTCGATATCTATCGGTTTGTATGCACGCGTTGAATCACTACTCAGTCGAGTAAGGCACTAAAGGAACTAAGCCCACCGTGAAACTCAAACGGTACAAATTTGGGGTATCGATGACAGTAGTCTTTGGAGTTTGCATGCATGTTGTATGCAGTACACCCCACAATAAATACGAGAGCATTTACCATAAAAGAAGGTTTATTTGTTTCATATCAAATTATTTTTGTTATGTTTTGTTTTTCCCATTTGTTTGATGAACAGCTCCGTTGTAAAGTTAAAAACAACGCCATAATATACTATGTTTAAGTGTATTACATTATTGTTCACAAACTAGTATGACAATTATAATTCTATACTGCTCTCGTTCCTTTCCAATAAGGCACAGTGCTAATAAGGTAAGATGAATTAATGCTAAATTGATTTATCGAAGGACAAATGTTTTCTTATTTTTATATTTCATGCCTTCAAAACTCAAGTAGATAATAGGTAATTATAATTTTGCAAAAACGACTGGTAAAATAGACTATCAATATTCCCAAAAATTGTATAACACGCCTAAAATTGTCCAAAATGAGGGCTAAGTTTGTCCATAGTGGGGTTACGATATTGATACTCAATTATTTTTTTAGAGAGAGAGGCGGACGGTCCTGAACGGAACCTGCATCCAGTCTGAATTTTGTCATTTGCTGAAACACGCGGCTTCTTTATTTAAATATTTGATCATATCTTGGGTATAAGAAAATAGAAACTATATTTGTGAAGTCACAAATATGCATACTATACCCCTCATACTAGAGTTGGCTACAATTTATAATCCAAATGTAAAATACAACCATTGCATTGGATTCAGTTAAGTGTTAAATAGGAAATTACCAGTTGACATGTAACGTGTCACACCAACTTTAAATTAGATTCTCTCTTGGATCAAAAATTAGTAATTGTCTCTTTGTTTAAAGTTCGGGTGGCTCTGAAAATAGTTGAATATTTCTGTGGTAAACATTCTGTTATCACACACAATTAATAGTTAATATAAAAGAGTAGCCAATTAACCCATATTAAAGATATATTCCCCAAACAAAACCTTTTTGAAAAAGGACAAATTACATAAAATTAAAAACTGGCCTAAAAGCACGGGTGAACAAAATACCCAAGATAAAAAAATGCTAACTTTAAAAAAACTATTACAACACAAAACATTACCTTATCACATTAAATATTAAGTATGATCAAGATTCCTACTAAAGTTAGGTAATGTTTTAAGGTTAGGCAACGAGAGATTTCAATATACGGGTGTTGCTAAAATGAAAGTTCTGATTTTCCATGATGTAAGCTTCCATCAACCATAGCTATCTGAAAGGATTAATCTGAAAATGATTGATTTGAAACTTCCTATTGGAAGCAAAGTCGTAAATTCAGTTCTATATGTTTAAAACAAATCACAACTCACCCTTTTCACTTTAAGAGATAATTATCTGTACCCAAAGACAAGGTAGGAAATCGATTCATGTTTTCATGTTTTCGAAATAATTTACAGAACATGGATGCCTTTTGAAAATCCCCTTTTGCACGATTGCCAGTCGGACCACCCGTCAATATGGGCCCTAAACAGTATACGCAATCAGTATCCCTGTTTTACCTAAATGACCTAAGCCATATGTGGGAAGAATAAGAACTCTCACATGTAAGCAAATAGTAAAGCATATTCCAAACATTAAAGGTTTCAGGTTAAGTCGCACTGAAGATGTAAAATTTACCATTGTAAAAGAGCATAAAAGTCTAAAAGCTGATTACCCCCCAATATGACATGTGCGATCATACGAATTTATTTCAGCATTTGAGTGGTAAATGAGAACAGAATGCAGAAAATGTTGGATGTAGTGCTAGGAATTACAAAAAAGAGGCAATTTGGTTTAACATAGACTACATATTAACAAAATATGGATCCTGAAGTTGGAACCTGGTCGGTAAGGTAACAATGGGTCTCTCTATTCTAAAATTCATTTTGGGTAATGGTATAAGTGTAAAGATAAATTGATATGTGGCATATTTTATAGATACAACAGAAGAGTATTTCGATGTCCACATTTTAGGGACACTTTTGCCATTGCCGCTGAAATTAATGTCGCGCTCTGATGTGTTGGGATTCCACATAAACATTTTACAATGCGAAAAGTTAATGAAAAAACATTACGATGATTCCAATAAAAGTTATGCTAAATAAAAGCTTTACTTTTTAATTAGAAATTTCGAATAATATTGCTAACGGAAAAACGTTAAGTCATTTCAGATTGGGTTGTTTTGATGGAACACTTGACGACGTTTGCAAAATGCAGGGTTTTCGATTTTTTAAAGGATATACCTCGTTTATGGGTGAAAATCTCTTGTTGCACCTTTCGTGATTTTGGGGTGAATATATGAAAACAGCGATCAAAAGGAGTCACTAAATTATTAACAATTAAGCTGAATAAACACAGAGTAAATATACTAATCACGTCATAATATTTATTCAGTACTCGCATATCAAAACAGAAAGACAAGCAAAGAATATAAACAATAAACATCAAACATACAACAATTGATCAATTGCACGATTAACCAGATATAAAAAGCGGAATTTTGTTTGGGATTATGGAAGGTGTAAACGTCAAAAGAGTACAAAGATTAGCCCCAAAACGCACCGAGAACAAAACAAATTACTTGGTGCTAATTTAAAAAATCAAATTCAAAAAGAAGTTAAAATTGGAAGTCAAGACATACGTTTATGAACATTGATATTATATTACAAGAAATTGCAACTGTACATTAAATCGACACGATTGACCAAATGAATGGGAAAAGTAGGCCTTCTCTATAAAGAAAAAGAGTGAAGTCCCTCTGAAAGAGGGTGGTACGCGACCCATACCAATTTAGAGGAAAAATTAACTCGTTGTGGAGTGATTTTTCGAGTGAATTATTCATTTCTAAATTAGGATGGTACTCAAGAAGCTCTTTTTGAGTGACTTTCATGTTTTTACATTTAGAGTATTGAAATCGAACTTTTTAAAATCAGATATAAATATCCCACACTTAAACCATGATAATTGTTTGCATAATGCACGTGGGATTTGCATTAAGGCAACAGTTATGTTACTAGTCCTGCCAGTATGTTCTTCTTTCGTGTCCAAACACAGGGTATCATTGGGTTAAAATGTCTGGCTGCTTTAATGTTAAATTGGTATTTTAAAAATTTGGCCAAAAATGGAAGTACACTTAGATATTAATTAAGCACAAAAAGGGCAATTTAAAATACCATTTGGTCTCAGGTCCTATTCCAATACCAGGATAGAACCCTATTGACATGATTGAGCACTCAAAACAGGACATTCCCGCCCGATCCCACCCCCCCTTCCCGAAATGTAAGACGTCTGGTGTTCATGTTTATTACATCCGGAAAAAAGGTTTGATGTTATAGTTTAAAGAATCACTTATTAACCGGGCTTTATAAGACCGATAAGTTGTGATCCACTTTGAAAAATCATTTTGTCCATCACTGTCTGGGCAAATGTCTTGGAGAACGAATATTGTAAGGCGTCCGCGCTCGCAAAGGAGGGGACATCCGTACATCGTACTCTTTACAACTTGATATATCTATTTTCATTTCAGCAAATGTTGTTTTTAAGAGGCATTAATTTCGACTTGCGAGACCGCTTTTACCCACTTGAGATCTGAAATTTTGCGCACATCCATGCCTTTATTCAATGAAAGTTGCGACTCGTTTTTTGTTTACCGCAGAGCCATTCTCACCATTCCCCATATATACATCAAAAAAGTCTTGCATGTAACTTCTTTTAAGAACCATAATCTAATCTGTAAACAGAGACACGAGCATTTTTATCCGATTTTGTTGAAAATGTATCATGCTAGCCCAAGGTGTTGAAATCACACTCTCAAATTTATTAGGAATAAAATGGAGGACAAATCTAAATTTTGATTACATTTTTTAATTATTAGATTTATATTTCAATATATTTGATTATATAATTTAAATCTAAACTTGCATTTGTCCCTGAAACCATCTGATTATATAATTTTAACGTAAGAAATTGAGAGAACACCTGATGAAGTGAATAAACCGAAAAAAAGTGTCTTTTACGAAGAAGACTTATGTATTTCTGGTCTGGTGCATGGCAATGCAAGATCTGCCTGTATGGCCGATTGCAAACATCAAGCATGCAAGTTAAAAATTTACAATGTTGGTATTTTTTTTCTATTTTTTTATCCAAAAAACATATATGTTGACGTTCGGCAACTAATAAAATCCCAAAAAAGAAGGAAAACCAAATTTTCCTTTCTTTGGGAAATGGATGGAGGGAAAGGTTCAGTCACAAGGCAATAATAAGACTAGTAGATCGTTCCTAGAATTAGAAAGAAAAAGTGGGATTAGAAACTTTTTGTATCTATTTGACAAACCACTCCCAAATTCGTTTTATGGATGTCACAAAGGGCAATACAGTCTGCCAGTTCCCCACAATATGATTTTATTACAGAAATACTAATATTAGCATGACTAGCCTCAGTAGGATAGGTGAGGTATAGGCATAGGGGGCAACTTCCTCCGTCGAAACCTATTAAACTCAAATGCGAGTGAGAGTGTCAGTTTTTAACGCCGAATCATGTCCCGCCAATTTACGTTACCCACCCACCGGCCAAGCCCTTACCTGATATGATGATCGGACACATTCAAAATCATAATGTGCGTTTGTAACTTGCCACTTCAAGCGAATATCGAGTAAACAAAAACAGTGCGCGGAGATAGGTTTGGAATCACCCATAAGTGTGATATACACACCAATGTACGGTTTCAAGTTTTTTAAAGAACTATTATCAATAAACATATTTGATAAACATTTACAAAAAATTGTTTCAAAAAACATCAAGATAAAACAACAACATCTTGGTAACATTTTTAAAACGGTTTGAAAACATAGGCAAAAAAAATGTCAGCAGAGAAAATTCATTCAGCAACAGCCCGAAAACAGTTATGATCTAAGAGAAAAAATGTTTGAATTATCTCTATAAAAAAAGCTTACGATATTTTGTAGTGAGTAATGTTGAGAAATGTTGTCTTAAGGTTGGATAAAAAGTACAATTAATTGGCAATGTGTTTTCGGAAAATCACTTTTAAGACAAACATTTAAAACATCGTAAAAAAACAGTGTAAAACACGTTGTGATAAGTCACAACAGATCATATCAATGGTTTTCGTAAATATAATCAACATCTTGAAAAATGTTATGAAAACGTTATGTGTTTGCTGGGACGGTCATTCTATCAACGACTGAAATATTTATAGATAAACGGGCCATCCACTTTAAAGGTACATGAGATGACACAGTAAATGACTCGCTGAGAAGCCTATTAGGATAGGCACGGTACTTGGGATATTGCTAGTGAAACATAAAACAAAAAGTAGGTTCGGGATCACGAAATATACCTGTAGGCTTCGTTAAAAAGAACACACAAAAAGTAAGAGAAAACACCCACCACACACCACAAAACACGAAGTACAGCTGTACGTGAATAACACTAATAAGCTACTATTGAGTGATTTGGTTTGGGCCGAGATGGCGGTGGGCCGAGTGGCGATGGGCCGAGGTGGGGCAGGGGGGGGCCGAGGTGGAGCATAACTTGGGCCGAGTTGGTAAGGGCCGAGTTGGCGATGGGCCGAGTGGCGATGGGCCGAGGGTGGTGAATGTTGACCTAAATAGGAAAGGAAATCTATTTGAAAACTTAAACGGATTGTTTGTTTTTTTGTTTTTATTGGTTTATTACCAGCATGAAAGTACAATAACATTGCAAAATAAAATAAAGCATAGAAAAAAGAAGTCCACTAAACAATATACAAACCAGAAAGATTAATAAAACTGTAGCCACATATAAAATGTACTGACAAAGAACCATACTTGGATGAACATACAATGAACCCAAAGCTGAAAAAAAAAAAGGATAGCCCAGTAAGCCCCTTCGTTCAACAAACCCAGAAGGAAGCTTATTTCCAATGGGGTCCTAATAAACGAAAGCAAAGGCGCGTTGAGTGTGTTACTTGTCTTTGTGTTTGTAACAATTGTTTTGTTCCCATAAATTGCAGAGCAAGTAATTTGAGATGGATTTAATTGTTTAGGTTAAGGCAGTTAGTGTTATGGTTTAAGGAAAATGGTAAAATTGTTTATTTGGATCAAGTAAAGTTTTTTGCAAATTTATTTTTTTAAAAATGCATGGAGATACTATGTCACAATAACCATGGGAAATTATATGTAGGGCACTGGATGGAGGTGTGTGCTTCACAGGGCCAGGGTCATTGTGACACTGAAAAACCATAAAACAGGAGTTTTTACTAAAAAACTTGTTAAAACAATTGGAATCAGGCCGGGATACCCGTGTGGGCACATGAAGTCAGCGGGAGACGCCTCATGGTAAGGTATATAACCGCGACACTGGCAAAAGATGGGGTGTTTGGTTAAAGGGTGCAACAAGCGATTTTTGAGGCACCCAACTATTGTGTCATAATAGGAATTTCATTATAGACTCGACACTCCATAGATTTCTTACCTTGATTTGGCACAGAAAAGCTTAAAAGTCCGAAAAAAGGTGATTTGATTGCTTGATTAAGTCAATAAAAAACCTAGGCTGAATTTCCGATTGCTCCTATACGAAATTAGAAAAAAAATTTGCAATTTTTGTATACCAACACCAGAAACATTTCTAGCTTAATCCTTCAGAGGGGGTTATTTGTGATAGAAAGCTTTAAATCAGGGCAAAAATAACACTTTCTATTTTTTTAGGGACACCTGATATGTAAAATCTCTCGTTGCACATTAACGTTAACACTGATGGGTTGTTATTTTAAAAATCTCCGGAGGAAATCAAGAGGACTGCACCCACTGGTGTTAGATTACACCATGTTAGTGTTACAGTAACACAAATTTTGGCATTACAATTTATGATATGACACTGCTTGGTGTTAATTTACACCGCATGTCGGTGTTAATTATTTTTTAACACTGCCAGTGCTAAATTGACACTACTAGTGTTAATTTACACCATCCTGGAATCATTATGGGACCGTACCCTTTGGTGTTGATTAACACCACATTTTGGTGTTAACATTTCATTGATGTGCAATAAATATGTGTAATGTTCATTATTTATGAAAAGAATATATATTTATCATTGAACTGATTATGTTGACTATTAATACTTGTGTCGATAAAACTAAACTTCCTTTGTTTATTTTAATCTGTGTTTGTTTCTTTTGTCAAGCTGCAATCTTTTGTGAGCTTCAATACAGCATGACATAACTGCACGAAACCACTCTGCCCATGCATAAAAGTGGCACAAAATCGATTTTGGTGTATCGGACTAAATTTGTTATTCTCGCGTTGGAGCACTGAAAAGCAAATAAAAGAACCAAACAACCATTGAAGAGCCTGGTCTTTTTCCTTTATTTTCCAAGGAAAAATGACTATTTGAATTTCATGTTTAACCATTTTTTTTTTTCTGCTGTACCACTTTTTTTGAGACAGTCCTGTAATTGTAAACGCGTAACCCCCCTCTAACTTCATAATCAGATACAAAATTCTAGTTTAAAAATTGTGCACGATACCAAGTTGTGTTAATCCTAAATTTGAACACATAAACTAACACCGACAAGCTTGACAAACCGACTTGGTGTTAAAATAATACTAACACCTTTGTTTTGCAGTGTATAAGGCCCATAACACAAGACCGGGTTCATCTAGATCCAAGCCCAAGCCCAATAATGAACATACCGCCAAATTGAAATTTAGAAGATCAGCCTGTAGGTCCCGTTGACCACATTCTGAGACAAAGGTTTTAAAGCGTTTTGGGGTTCCCTGATGATACTGAACATTTTTGAGTCCTGGGCTTAGCCGCTTGAAAGTCCCCGGGCATTTGTTTTGGAGAGGGGTCAATCAAAGGTCAAATACGGGTCAAAATTGAAAAATGTCCAAATTGGTGTCCAAATTGGGTATCAAATTATTTGGTCTGGTCAAGAAGAATTCCAAAATGTATCGTCTTATTAAGAGAGATATGCAGGCCCGTAGCCAGAATTTTATTTTGGGGGTAGGGGGTGCGGATTTGCCAGAATGGAAACCTTTTTTTTGGGTCGAGAAACAATTTTTTTCGGCTCGTGCGCTCGCCAGTTGCCCCCAATTTTTTTTACCGTCGCATCAAAATCTAAGAGGGGGGGGGGGGAGGACGATGAAACCAAGACAAGACATCACACACAAACATCGCCGTTAAAACACAAGTACAATAATGAATGTAATGCGAATGACCAGTGTATTGACCAACCGTAATTCCGATAACCACAACCCTTAACACTAACAGCGCCATATTTAACAATGAAAGGGGACCTTCAACATGACAAAAGCGGACCTTCAAACATGAATAAAGCGTCCCTTTGTCATTTGGGGGGGGGGGTGGTGCGTGCAAACCCCCTGGCTACGTCCTGGAGATCTGGCTAAAATGTCAAAGGCAACACACTTTTAAAGGTCAAATTTCGCCAAAAAATGTCACCACGTCCGATTTTAATGATATTATGGTCTATGATATGTTTTCCTGCATGCCAATTCAACTAAGCAACTTTCAAATCAAAAAACCATAGCTCTGACCTTGAATTTCAAAATGGCTGCCACACAACCCAATTTTAATAATCATGGTACACGTCATCTTGCTTGCTTGCACAGTATAAACTACTGGTTGGTCATATTCATCTGAACTCAACGTCTGAATCACGTTAAAATCAACAGTCAGATGCCCTCAATATTACTTATTCATGTGTCAGACAATTGAGTTTTTGAATCTAGCGTACTGACAACCATGCACTCTCGTAACCTTCAACCATGTGCAGAGGTGATAATGGGCATCTGGGTTCATAAAATTTAACATGATGAGGTTTATAGTTGTTTCTGGTTACCTGAAATTATGTGAATCAGTGTGCAGATGGAATTCTGAGAGTGGATTTCCTCTCCATTGTCTTCCACTTTTGGCTTGTGCTTCGGCTATTTGATGGTAACGGGGGGGGGGGCACACTTGTATTCCAAAGCGGATATCAAGCTCGCGCGTGGCCCCCTGAAACATACAAAAAATGCGCATTTTCACTTGCCAAGAAAAACACCCAAAGTTAGTTTTGGTGGATTTTGCAACCCTAAACAGGTATTTTGGTTTGATTTTGCTGCCCAAAATAAGTACTTTAAGGACCGTTATTTGGGGTTCAGCTTTGCTAACCCAAGATAAGGACCGTTTCCGAAAGAGTGTATACTTTCTTCCGACGTATTCATAGAATTGAGCAACATATAATAATATAAAATTCAGTTACCCTTATTAGATGGCAGACAATGCCATGCCAGCTACCAAAATCTGACATAATATTAAAAAATAACATCATTTGGGTTCATTATAGGTAGAATTCCGGGTGCTAATCTGAACTGTAAATTACGAGGAGTATGGAAGCACAAGTGTATCACTTTCTTCTTATCCCTAGATAAGGAAGCCTTATCTCCAAATAACACTTTGTTAACTGGAGATAACAAAGCTGAACCCCAAATAACGCGTCTTATCTGGGGTTAACAAAGCTGAACCCCAAATAACGGTCCTTATCTCGAGCTAAGAAAGCTGAACCCTAAATAACGTCCTTTATTGGGCTTAACAAGCGTTATCTCTAGATAGAAACCTGATCTAGGGATAAGGCCATTCCCACTTAATCTCCAAATAAACGCCTCCGTTACTCAAGGATAACAAAGCGAACTCATAACAATCCTTATAGGGGGTTTAAAGGTACCATGGCCCGATCGCTAATAGCCTTCGTCCCCAGACCCCAGATTTTACCGGAAATGGCTAAAATTTTGGTATCATGAAGAAAGCTACGATTTTTCTCATTTGTCGTTGGTGAAATCTTAGGGCTAAAGGATGTTGGTTTGGAAGTTAATAAGTGGAAATGTGCCCTTTTTGGTCGACTCGACTCGACCAATATTAATTTACAGAGTACTCTATGGGCTATCTCTATTTACACATCCAAAACTCCCTGCTCCATGCTTAACATCCAAACACGGATTTTGAAATATCGGATGCGAAACTTTACAGATGGAGCTTTGCGGTGTGAGACCCAATCGATCAAGATGAAAATTCTTAGTACTTAAATCGGGCCATCCTCCTTAACAAAGCGAACCCCAAATAACGGTCTTATCTCGAGATGATTACAAAGCTGAACCCAAATATAACGCTCCTTATCTGGGGTTAACAAAGCTTATCTAAAGATAAGACACTATCTAGCGATAATGGCCCTATCACCAAATAACGGTCCGTTAACTCAAGATAACAAAGTGACCCAAATATAACGGTCCTTATCTCGGGATACCACAAGCTGAACCCCAAATAACGCGTCTTATTGGGAGTTAAACACTCCCTTATCTGGAGTTAGCAGAAATCTGAACCCCAAATAGCGGGCCTTATCTGGAGATAACAAAGTTTAACCCCAAATACGTATTTTTTTCACTTACCATGTGAAATCTTGGCGCTAAAGTTGTTGATTTTGGATGTTTTGGCAGCCAACGTGGACCCATTTTGATCGACTAATAATAAAAAAACAGTGTATTCTAGGGGGGGTTACAAAATCATGTTTGTAGGGCGTATCAAAACGGATTGAAATATCGGCGGGGAAACCTCATATTTGGTATTCAAAGTTCAAAGTCGTTTTAAATTCAAGAGGAACGTTTTACTACATGAAATCGGTCACCATTAAAGGAACACGAGAAAGGTTAGACAACCCAATGCCTGTCCGATTGCCGGGCACTTAAAAAATGCTCTCGGGCAATTGAAAATGTATACCACCTCACCCATGGCCAAGACTGGAAATTTGAAGGAAAAACAGTTGACTGAACTATCGCAATTTAAAAAACGAGGGCAAAGTTCTCGAACCACAGGTCTCGCCTACTTTCGCGCATAGCTGTAAGACATAAAAGAGCAGCACACAAGAGATTGCAAGTGCCATGAGTAAGGGTGTGCCAAAAAAGTCTTGTTTGTGCAGTGCATAGATACAGTGGAGGAAGCAAATATCCCCCTCCCCAACACCCACAACCCCACCAACATCCCGCAACACCCCTTACCCCCTCCCCAAAACCGTCTTCGTCGTTCGTCGTACGTCCGTAAACACCCAACCACCACAACACCACACCCCCCCAACACCCCATTACCCCTCCACAACCCCGCAACTCTCCCACCCCCTCCCCAATACCCCACGACAATCCCAACACCCCGCCAACAAGCCACCCCATCCCACAAACCACCCACCCCTACCCAACACCCATCCCCAACACCTGCAAAACCCCACCCCTCCCCAACACAGCCGGCAACCTACCCACACCCCCTCTCCAATACCCCAGATCACTCATCAACCCCGCAACACCCCACCCCCTACCCAAACCCCACCCGTTCACCAACACCCCTTCCCAAAACATCCCGCAACCACAACTCCCCCTCCCCAACCCCAACCACCACAAAAAACCCCACCCCTCCCCAACAACCTTTTACCCCTCTCAAACCCGACAACACCCCACCCCTCCACCAAACACCCACCCATCACCAAACACCCTACAACAACCCCACCCCTCCCCAACACTAAGCAACACCCACACTCCATTCCCTAATACCCCACCCCCTCCCAACACTCTGACACCGCCCCCATCCCCAACACCCCACAAAACCCATTTTCCCCCTGCCAACACCCAACAATACCCCGCAACACTCCCATCCCTCCCTAAAACAACCCAGCAACACGCCACCCCCTACCAAAAACCCCACCCCACCCCTCCCCAACACCCCACCCCCTCCCAACACCATTCCCACCCTCCCAACACCCCACAATACCCCGCGGCACCGCAACACTCCACCTCCTCCCCAACATACACAACCAGAGCCCCAAATACACCCTGTAACATCCAATTCCCCACAACACACAAACCCCCTTCCAAACCACCCCGCAAACACCACACCCCCTCCCCCAACACCCCGCAACACCACCCCCTCCCCAACAGCCCCACTCCCTTCACACAACCCGCAACACCCCACTCCCTTCCCAAAAACCCTACCCCCTCCCCACACTTGCAACACCCAACCCCCTTCCCCACACCCACCCCCCCTCCCCAACACCCCTCCCCAACACCCTGCCAACCCCACCCCCTCCCCCAACACTCGCAACACCCCACTCCCTTCCCAATACCCACCCCCTACCCAAAACTCGCAAACACTCCACCCCTTCCCCAAACACCCACAACGCCCCAATCCCCCTGCCAAACCCAACAAGACCCACAAACCGCCACCCTCCTACCACCCAAAAACACTCCACCCACAACCCAAACACCCCACCCTGCCCCAGCATACCACAACACCCCACCCCCGCCGTCCCAACACCCTTCCCCCTCCCCCAACAGCCACCAAGACGCAACACTCCCACCCCTCCAAACATACCGCAACCACTCGCCCCCAACCAACTTGTAACATCCCCATTCCCACAACACCAACCCCCTCCCCCAACACCCCGAAACGCCCCACCCCCTACCCAACACCACGCAAAACACCCACCATCCCCAACACCCCACTTCCCTTCCCAACACCCCGCAACACCCCACTCCCTTCCCAGACACCCTAACCCCTCCCCAACACTTCGCCAACACCCCACCCCCTCCCAACCACCCACCCCTCACCCAAAAACACCCTCCCCAAACCCTGCAAACACCCACCCCCTCCCCAACACTCCGCAACACCCCACTCCCTTCCAATACCCACCCCGCCCAAACAACTCGCCAACACTCCACCCCCTCCCCAAACAACCACAACGCCCAATCCCCTGCCAACCACCCAACAAGACCCCACAACACTCCATCACGACAGAAACCACCCACAACACTCCACCCCTCCCAAAACCCCACCCCCCAAAACCCCACAACACCCAACCCCCCTTCACAAACACCCTTCCCACTCCCCAACACCCACAATACCCCCCAACCCCACCACTCCCACAACATACCGCAACCCTCGCCCCCAACACCTGTAACATCCAATTCACCACAAAACCCCAACCCACTCCCCAACACCCCACAATACCCGCCAAACTCAACCCCTCCCCAAACATACAGCAACCCTTGCCCCAAACAACCCTGTAACACAATCACAT
The DNA here is from genome assembly GCA_023653785.1 of Ophioderma brevispina. Classification (NCBI taxonomy): domain Eukaryota; kingdom Metazoa; phylum Echinodermata; class Ophiuroidea; order Amphilepidida; family Ophiodermatidae; genus Ophioderma; species Ophioderma brevispina. Next base: position 10,448 of record JAMKCH010038497.1, on the reverse strand, counting down.
CCCCACAACACCCCACCCTCATTCCAGCACACCCCGCACACCCCACTCCGTACCAAACCCCACAACACCCCACCCCTTCCACACCCCCCCCCTCCCCAAACACTTCGCAACACCCAACCCCTCCCACCCCCTACCCACCCCCCCCCCCTCCCCGCTAACACTTTCCCCAAACACCCAGCAAACACACCAACACCCTCACACACCAAACACTGCTCCCCAACACTCAACCATCCCCAAAATCCTGCAACACCCAACACCATCCCAACAACTGCCGCAATACCCCACCCGCCCAACACCCGATTACCCCACCCCCTACCCAAAACACCCCAACCCCACCCCCCCCCAACACCCCGCAACTCCACCCATCTCCCAACAACCGCCAACACCCCACCCCCCTCCCCACCCCCTACCCAAACATCCACCATGCCCCAGCATGCGCCAACACGCCCAACACCTTCTCCAAACAACACCCCTCCCCAACACCCCAACACTCTCCACCAACCCCCACCAACACACAATCCCGCAAACACCCCCCACCCCCTACCCAACACCCGCAATACCCCACACCTCCCCAACACCCTCAATACCCACCCACTCCCCAACCACCCTCACCACCACCCTCCCACCCCCTCCCAGCACCCCGCAACTCCCACCCCTCTCCCAAACACCCCAGAAAAACCCCCAAACCAAACCATGGCAAAAAAAAACCCCGTCAAACAACACAACCTGCAACACCCACCCCATCCCTAACACACACAAACCCCACCCCCTCCCCAGGACGCCACAACACTCCACCCCTCCCAAAATCCCACCCAACCCCAACCCCCTCCCCAACACCCTGCACACCCCAACCCCTCCCACAACCCCACCCCCCTCCCCCAAACACCGAAAACACCCCACACCCTCCCCAAAACCCACTCCCAACACCCCGCCCCCTCCACCACCCCGCAACCCACACAACACCCCATCCCTTCCGAACACCCCACAACACCCCTCCCAAAAACCCTGCAACCTGCCCCAACACCCCTCCTACTCCCCCAACACCCCTCTACCTCCCCAAATCCCCTCCTTTCCCATCACCACCCTCACCACCCCACCTGATCCATTGTAACACAGAAATTTTGCATATCCAATGTACGGTTACCCGATTTAGAGCAATTATGCATATTTAATTTTAGGGGGGAAATTTCAATTGAATCACAAAATTCCCCTTTAATTGGCCCACATGCACTGACCGTATTATGATTCACACACAAGATGTATGCAGACTAGGACTTAATTGCAGTAAAGGAATTTTGCCTATTCGATTTACCCTTGCAGCGATTTATAGCAATGTAACATATTATTAGCCAATGTGGCCATACCTAAGCCGCATAGATCACATACTTCAAAGACACAAATAGATGCGCCACCATAATAGGCTTTCATGTGCAGTTAAGGGGAATTTTGTGTCTGTTATTTGATGTATTAGAGTTTCAAAAATGATAGCAATTATGCTGATTTTTGCATATTAGCTCATTTGCCTACCTAATTTGCCCAAAATACGCCAAATTCAGGTCGAAAACTTTCAAACCCGCTCCTTACACCAAGTAAATATTATACGCCTTATGGACCTCCTAGATAACTTGTACACAAGCTTTTTTTTATTAAATTATGCAAATAGACAATTAGCATATTTATGCCCAAAATACACTTCAACCACAATTCTGATCACCACAACCAAGATATTTATGGCACAATAGTATCTTTCAGGTAGCGAGGAATTTTGCCTATCCGATTTACGATTCTGCGATACAGCCAATACGCATATTTAATTCGCCATTTGCATACCTAAGTGCACATATCTCGCACTTTCAAATTGCAAAAAAGATGACGCACCATGATAGGCTTTCATTGCAGCTTAGGAATTTTTGCGTATCCGATTACCGTTCAAAAAATTATAGCAATTGCCTGATTTTTGCATATAATGAGCTCATTGCAGATTATTTAATTTGCCCGACATACCCAAAATCTACATCAGGGCCAGAAACAATCTCGAAGTACTTCACCAAGTTAGTTACATCAATTATACGCCTTATGGAACTCAAGATAAACTTGGCACCACAAAGGCCTTGCGGGAAATTTTTCGTAATATCAAATAGATATTAATTAGCACATTTACGTCAAAAAGCTATCGGACGAGGACTCGCGTGGAACCCGCTTCCTTCCAGCAGGTTACATCATCGTAAGCTACTATACGGAACTCCAGATAAATCGTACACAAGCAGTTGAAAACACGACGGGGACAGGACAGACAGAATGACAGGACACACAACAGACACACAGACAGAAAATTTATTACGAAGTCTCTGTCGAACAAAGTCAGGCGCGAAAAAGGGAAGTTTCGGAAAGTACCCAAGGCAACCACCAAGGGAGAGTTCTTTATGGTGCGATATACCTGTGATCGCAAGCCATAAAGGCCAAAATGTATTGCCGCAATGCGTTGCAAGAAAGTAGCAACGCGTTGCGAAATTCGCAACGCGTTGACGTTGCTCGGCCATTGAATATGATTTCTGTGACGTAATTTAAAAAATAGACCCACAACGCGTTTGCAAAGTATTAATGACAACATGAAGAGGTTCTGGAGCTTTGTCAAGTCATTCGCTGACAACATGAAAATTTATTCTTTTAATATTGATGATCAAGTACCAATGCACAGAGCCCGCTAAAATTGCCCAGGGATTTAACGATCTTTTTGCCAGCCGTTTTTACACATACTGAAGATTCTGTAGAAACAAATTACATCTCCAGAGCTTTTGAAGTTCAAAACGTATCCTTCATGTCGTTTAGTTATAAACAGAATAAAAAAAATTAGCTGCGGCAGAAGGCAGTCGGGCCCGATAATAGTCGGGCCGCACAGGCCCGTCGCCATGGGGGGGCGGGGGGGGTGAACACACCCCCAGCGATCCTTTTTTTTTTTTTTCAAAAGAGAAGAAAGAAATAAGGGAAGAGAGACGAAAGAGAGAGAGAAGGAAAAGAGAAAGAGAAAAGAAAGATGTGGGGAAGGAGAAGAGATAAAGAAAGAGAGAAAGGGGAAAGTAGAATGAACAAAAGGAGAACGACCATCAGAACGCATGAGATTGAAATCCAGCCTTACATAAATCCAAATATCACAATATTTGGCTTCCCCTCAAGGCCCAATTAGTTTTGTTTCAACGACCAACAACGGTTTAATCATGAATTGATTAACGGTGCCAACGAGTACTTGTGAATCAAAAAGGTTGGTAAATAAATTTGAGAATACACGAGGGGAGCCATGGTCCATTCCCCAAGTTTGGTATACCAGTATAAGGGGAATTTCAGTCGGGGAGCGAGTGGTCAAGAAAAAATTGTTAGGGATCGATTCCCTTCCTAGCCCCCAGCACCATAAACTTAAGGTCTACTGGCTGTCATTTGAATTAATTAATATCTTAAAACCCTCACAAATACCTTTCTTAATATGCTAAAATCCAAGAGCTTCCAGGGGCTCCACCACCCCCTGGATCCGGCATGGGTCTCTCTCATGCCCCGCATCCGTTTAAAGACATTGGCGCTCCCTTCGGCGGTACAAAGCTTATACTGCCCGTGATCATGTATCAGTAAGCAAATTTAGAAACCAGTCTTTTTCTATTTAATTGGTTACCTTTCCCCCTCAAAAAGTGGTAATCTTGAAGGTTATGAATAGCTGATATCCAAGAGCTTCCGGGGTTTCGCCCCTGGACCCCCCACAGGGTCTCTGCGTCCTGCCCACACCCATTAAGCACATTGGCGCTCGCTATATGCAATTCTTTTTGGCAGTACAAGCTTATCCATGTATACTGCCCGTCGCAGTGAGCAAATTTAGAAACCATTCTTTACTTCGGGTCTTTACTGTGAATTGGTTTGCTATTTACCCCTCAACATGGTCATTTTGAAGGTTCTGAAAAGCTTAAATCCAAGAGCTTCCGGGGGTCCGCCCCCTGGACCCGGGCAGGGCTCTATCCCCTGCACCCCCCCCCCAGGGGCCCTAAAGCGGGCCCCTGTTAACCCCACCATGTTGCAGGCTTTCCGGTTGCGCCCGGTTTGTGTCCAGGCACTTGCGGCTGCATTTCAACTATCCAAAAAAATATTGTCCTGTAAGCAACATCTAAGTCTTAACGGGCCCTTAAAGTGGGCCCCGAACCGTTGCGCTGTTAGTTGTATTTTTTATTCGCTCACTACGCTTTCAAGTGACTCTTACTACTGCACATACCGTACATTTCTTCAGTTTACACACCCGCCCCCTGACCAAATGTCTAGCGACGGCCCTGCCAAGACTCTTTACTGGCAGCAATAACCTTTCTTCAGTTTACAAAACAACGCCCCCCCCCCCCCTACAAAATGTCTATCGACGGCCCTGGCCGGCCGCATGCTGAAGATGTGTGCTCACAACAAAGCCCCAATTGCGCGCATTTTTAATATCTCTATTGCATTGCATCTGGTTAAGCTGCCTATGGGGTTTAGAAACACTGCCATATGTCCCTGTACCGTAATCCCCCGGGCTGTGTACAAAAAGGGGGATCGTTCAACATTGATTAACTATCGACCCCAGTGCATTAACCTCCATCGTTGTTAAAAAAATGCGGAAGGTCCTTGGTCCTGTGATGACTGACGAAACCACCTGTTTTAGCAATGTCTTTAATGTTTGAAAATCATACATGGTTTCCTCCAGGGAAATCGGGTGTACTCGGGCCCTTTGGTGAAGCTACCACAGACTGGCTTGCAGCCCTCGATCGCGATCCAACCCAAATGCACGTATCGGTCTAATATCATTGACTCTAGCCGTTCTGTGTTGACTCAATTCGCACAGGTGCTTATTAACGCGGTTCTCTCACGCGCTGAGAGAAAGTCACAACGCGTTGTGAACATTTCGGCAACGCGTTGCGGTGTCAGCCAATCAAAATCATGAATTTCTGTGACGTATTTCAAAAATATAAATCTCACAACGCGTTGCGACCTTCACAACGCGTTGCAAACCTTCACAACGCGTTGCGGCAATACGTTATGACCCTTATTACCTTCACAACGCGTTGTGAAGTTTACAACGCGTTGTGAGGCTCGCAACGTGTTGTGAAGGCTTGCAACGCGTTGTGAAGGCCATAAGGGTTTGCCGCAACGCGTTGTGGATCTATTTTTTGAAATACGTCACAGAAATTCATGATTTTGATTGGCCGAGGCCGCAACGCGTTGCTGAAATGTCGCAACGCGTTGCTACTTTCTCACAACGCGTTGCGGCAAAACGTTATGACCCTAATGGCTTGTGGACCTTCGCAACGCGTTGTAAAGCTCGCAACGCGTTGTGAAACTAGCAACGTGTTGTGAAGGCTTGCAACGCGTTGTGAGTTTTCACAACGCGTTGCTAGATGCTTTGCAACGCGTTGTGGGTCTATTTTTTTTAAATACGTCACAGAAATTGATCATTCTAATTGGCCAACACCGCAACGCGTTGTGAAATTTCGGCTACTTTCTGCAGCACGCCAGAAATTTGTGAAATTTTGTCGGCAATTCCTGAAATTTTGTCGACAAATTTGTCTGCAACCCCCCCCCCCCCATTGAAAATGGTCTGGGAAAATATTCAGAGGGGCCTTCCACTGCTGGTCTCAGTCTTCTGAGTAGTGTTTTTGATTTTAAATAACCATAGTCAGCTGTGTACATGAATTTCTTCGGCGGGGGGGGGGGGGCACGAAATAATGTGCTTTAAAAAAGGAGGGTCCAAAATATTATAATGCAGCTCTTTGAAATAGGCCGAGCCGGTCATGAAAAAAAATTACGGGTAAATCCAGGGGAGGCGGCCAAGAATCCCAATTTCAGACTTCGCCATTGGTTTAAACACTCGTTAAAAGCGCAAATCTTGACGAAAAATTCTGAATTTTTTTATAATGTTGTCAAGAATATTTTCTTATTCCAAAACCGTTGGAGTTGAAGAATCAACTCCACTGGAAGAGTTATTTATGATTTTTAGGTCAAAACGTGAATAACCGAACGAGGACGAGGTGTATGTGGGTCACGGGAAAACCTGACCGACCGACATCAAAGCACCCAAATTTGTCTTTGGGTTTGCACTCCGGCTATTCTGAATTCTTTTGACATTTTTGGTGGAGTTGCTTATAATGAATGAGGCTTGGCCGCCACCGCCTGGGGTTAATCCGCATTTTGGGACCCCCTGGTCAAAGAAACTGGTAGTACGTCATTATAGAAGTCCCATTGATAGAAATGAGGTATTGCCATTCATACGTCAAGCGCTACTGCACAACGCCATACAGCGCATGGTGGAATCAATTGTAATACCTCATTTGCATCAATGGGACTTCTGTATGAAACGTCTACCAAGAAACTCTAAGAAAATACAGCCCCTTAGAAAGAACGGACAAAACAAAATTGTTTAGATCTGTTTGAACTCGACGTATATGTGTTTTATTTGACGTCACAGATAGTGTTCCAGACCTGAAGGTCGAATATTTTCTTAGAAAACTAAAAAGTTCAAAATGACCAAAAGAATGTGATTTTTTTTGCTCAAAAGAAGGGGCGGTAAACCAAGATAAAAACAAATAAAAAATCTAATTCCACATTTTTTACAAATAACCTAAACCAGGTTCTGTGCGCATTTCATTCAAACGTATAACTATTTTTAGTACTCTAGAAACACTTTATTATGCAAATTAGGTCAGTAATTATTGCACATAACATAATACAATATGCAAGCACTTGAATTAATATGATTAATTACATTTCACAATGATAGCATACTTTTTGAAATATGGATTTTTAAAGGAAAATATTAAATATCACCGCTTGAAAAAACAATAAAATGCATAGTAAATATGGCCAAGCTTAAAACAATAAAACACAAAACCAAATACTGCATCTTGGCTGAAACGTCACATTCAAATTGCTATACTTTTGGAACTGCAAGTCCGATTTGATTAAATTACAGCGAAACTGGGTCATTAACTGAAAAAAAAAAAATAATTGAATGTATATGACAAAAAAAGTTCTTGGTGCGCTTCTACCCTTAACGGCGGAAGGAAACTTCCGCTTCCGCAAGCCATAAAGGCATAACGTATTGCTGCAACGTTTTGCGAAGAAAATTAGCAACGCGTTCGAGCCATTTCGGCAACCGGTTTTGTGACGACGGCCATCAAAATCCTGAATTCTGTGACGTATTTAAAAAATAGACCCACGACGCGTTGCTAAATACTTCGCAACGCGTGCATGCAAACCTTCACAACGCGTTGCGATCTTCCCAACTCGAATGCAAGCTTCACAACGCGTTGCTAATGTCCACAAGGCCATAAGGGTCTAACGTATTGCCGCAACGCGTTGTGAGAAGTCACAACGCGTTGCGACATTTCGTCAACGCATTGCGACATTTCGTACCGCGTTGTGCGAACATTCGGCAACGCGTTGGATGGGCGGTGTCGGCCAATCAAAATCATGAATTCTGTGGACGTATTTCAAAATATAATCTCACAACGCTGTTGCGAAAAAACCATTCACAAACGCGTTGCAAAACCTTACACCACGCGTTGCGGCAATACGATTATGACCCTTCATTGCCTTCACAACGCTTTGTGAAGTTTACAACACCGTTTTGTGAACTCGCAACGCGTTGTGAGCTTGTGGGTTCGGTTTTTTGAAATACGTCACAGAATGCATGATTTGATTGGCCGACGGCCACAACGCGTTTGGGCGGCAATAACCGTTATGAATACCCCAAAAAATGACACCTTGCTGTGAACCTTTGCAACGCGTTGGTGAAGGGGTTGCACGCGTTGTGAAAGGTCCCGCAACGCGTCTGTGAGCTGCACCGCATGATAAAAAAAAAAAAAAATGTTGATGTTTTTCGCAACGCGTTGCTAGATACTTTGGCAACGCGGAGTTGTGGGTCTAATTTTTGAAATACGTCACAGAAATCGTCATTCTAATTGGCCGACGGGCCCGCAAACGCGTGCTACTTTCTCGCACCGCGTTGCCGAAAACGTCCACGCTTTGCGGCAATATGTTATGGCCTTTATGACTTGCGAAACGCGTTAGAGTAAAACAAGAACGAATATAATTACTTCACAATCAAACTTGCAGACTGGGTACATTTTCTTATCATCCGTGTAAGTGTGAAGTTGAGGGCACGAGTAGTATAAAACTTGGGTTCAAATTTTATATAGATGGGTGAACTTTCTTTCTTTAAAAACGGTGAAATATTACAAATAATATAACCCTCTTAAGTGTTTACTTACCAATTCTGATATGAATTTTTTGAGTTTTTAACAAAAAATATGTTTTGGTTCAAACATACCAGGCTTGTGAACTGTTCGTACTGTGGCAAATTATAAGTTAATAGATCAAACCATGTTATAGCCAAGTCGGAGTACTCAGCCATCATAAAAGGTACCGCTTTCATGCATCATCCATCCCCATGCATGATATTCTTTAGAATAATATCCCTTCCTTTTTATTACTTATGACCTATACTGCACCTTAATTTGAACGAATTCATTATTTTTATTGCATAGGCCTACATGTGTACACAACTTGGGTGACCGAGGAATTTTCACTACCGTTGGTGCCCAGCAATGGACGGGTCCATGAACTAAACTCAACCCCCCTATAACGGAAACAATTTCCTGAAGGTAATTTTGCATAAACTTTATACCACATGTGAGGTGTCATCAGAACCATCAACACCAAATCAACAATTTAAAAACGAATTTTATTATTTGGGCGTACATGCAAAACTGGGGTGTTTAACACCAAATCGGTGTCAAGCTCGTTGGTGTTAGCTTCTGGTGTTGAAATTGTAAGTAATTTTAACAACCGCTCGTGTTGTTCAGAATTTTGAATTATGTATTTGGGTGATCTGCTTGAAACGTTAGCGGTAAGCAGTTTTTGCAATAGAAGCAAACAACAACAAAATAAAAAAAAAATCTACTAAAATGTCAGCTGTTACAAATAAAAATGTTAACACCAAAGTTTGGTGTTAATTAACACCAGAGGGTGCGGTCCCGTATTGATTCCAGGAGGGTCTTAAATTAACACCGATGGTGTCAATTTGGAACCGGCGGTGTTAAAAAAATAATTAACACCGACATGTGGTGTAAAATTAACACCAAACAGTTTCATATTAAACATTGTAACACAAAAATTGGTGTTCATATAACACTAACATGGTGTTCATTTAACACTGTAATGGTGTAAAACCAACACAAGTGGGTGCGGTCCCCTATTGATTCCAGAAGAGTGTTAAAATTAACACCCATGGTGTTAAAGTTAACATCCGCCATTTTGCAGTGTGAATTAGGGGCAAAACATTGTTTTCAGAACAGGCAAAAAATTGGGCAAAAAGACGGAGAATGAGCCTTGCGTTTACATAGTTGATATCAGGTCTAGCCATATATTTAACACAAAATCCGCAGTTTGAAGCAATCCTGTATTTTATATGGGTGTCGAAAACTACACGGCATTTTTCCATAGAGTTTGTACAGTAACGGATTAGCAAGGTCCATGATGAAATTGTTTGTTTTCCGCACATAAAGGGTTAATTATTTTAATGTTACTTATAATAAAAAAAAATGCTATAATTCTTTGATTTTTAAAAATATTAGCAGCCGACTTCTGTTAGTGTCGTAGGTGGGGGTACACGGAGCCGATTTTATTTTTGGGGAATGAAAAGAAGCGCACTTAAAAGTCAGACAATTCCAACAACAAAAATGGCGAAAAATGGCGTTGAATATATAGCCGCAGATTGAAACCATAGGAAGTTGCATTTTGCCCTGCACAATGTGGCTTCACCTTATTGTCCAAGTTAGAGGAATTCTGTATAACAATAGAACATCTGTGTGGAATATGTGCACCAGCAGGTGTATGCATTGTTTCCCGCCATAGGCCTATTGCTAAGGCGAAAAGCAACTTCCTGTTGTTTCAATCGGCGACTCAGACCATGGAGGTTAGGAGAGAAGGAGAAAGCTCTTCCCAAATCCCTTTGACCGATGATCATCGCCGCGCTCGTAAAACAGGTCGTAAAACTATTGTATTGGTACAATACAACACGAGATCAATTGATGCTGAATGCATGTGCATCAACATTGCATCGATGTACACAGTTAAGCAGATAGCGACATATATTGTGCATTTCTTTATAAAAGCATGAAACTTGGCATAAATGTTTACAATTAAATACTGATTATTATTTTTAGACATGGAACCACGTCACCGTCAATCATCTTCAAGGTAAAACAAGGTCATTTGGGGTCATTTGAGATCATTTGAGGTCATTTATTAAAAGTAGGAGATAGCATGTTCCTAAGATGAGTTACATTGATTATAGTTTTTACTCGTACTTTTCAGCTTTTAAAAACTTGAATGTTTTGTAACGCCGTATTTCTTAAAGTATGATATTTGGAGACGAAATCTAACTT
>JAMKCH010038496.1:0-14024 GCA_023653785.1 Ophioderma brevispina | reverse complement strand
CATCAAAACTTTCCATTTAATTACACCGTATTCCAGAAAGTTAAAATGAATGACAAGTAGTTATCGTAAATCAAAATTTCAAATTAAATTTCATAAAAAAACAATTGGTGTTTCTGGATAGATATTACTATCCCTGTTAATATGACATGTCAACCACATCTCTGAGATTAGGAAATAGTGAAGATTTTTGAAAGAAAACATTTGCGAAAAGCAAGACTCTACCTACCATTCAAACTGCCGCCAGTAAAAACAGAAGCATTTGTAAGTTTGTTGCTACCTCACCTACCGTGCATTTGTGGAGTGCGAGTTGCCAAACAGCGTATAATTTTTCACCTAATGCATGTACAAAATGTGTATATGATGTTGCCATGTGTAACCAGCCTCTGGGCTCTCCCAGTGATAATTAAAAATCGGCCGACAATGCCAATTTCGCTGGTAAAAACAAATAACAAAACGACAAGAGTTGTCGGACCATGAGCAGGTATAATGTTTCTCGACTCGCGAGGTTCAAAATTCCAATTGTGCAAACAATATTAGAACTTAGGAGTGTTGTGCATACTACTGTGTTAAAAGGTACACGTGTTTAGCAACTACCCACAAAGCGGAACCACGTGGACGCTATAGTGACGCACCATTTTGGGGAAAAGGAAAATATTTCATTTTGATCTTTGCATTGCTAAACTATGCTCAACCAAAATAAATGCCAGCCTGAAGATGTTCAGGGATGTCTAGGATATTTTATATTCGATGGATGCTTTGGGGGGGGGGGAAAAAGGAAATCAACGACCGAGTGTAATTTGCGGGGTAATTTTCTATGCTTTTCATGGGCTTGGGCCGCGTAACTAAATACCCACAGTATGCTGTAAATTACGCTGGTGCCCTGTGCCTTGGGTTCGGCTTATGGCTCAGTGTGAGACACCAAGGTCGCAAGGCACCAGAGTTAGCTGTAAATGCCAAATGCCATGCCCATACAACAATTGCGAAAGCAAGTGGAATACTGCAATACGATTAATCTTGATCCACTCCCCTCGGCCCCCAATGATTTCCCGCTGCAAAATTTATGCGAGGGGGGCCGAGGGGAGTGATCAAGATTCTTCTCTTGCCGTGTTCCACCACAAAGCACCATGTTGAATTAAAAATGGCGTATTGTCAGGGCCCAATTTTCCTTCGATAAACATCAACGTTTATTTCAGGTACAGCTACATTTTTATATTTATACACAGCCACAAAACAGGGTGACATTTAAACACAGACCAAAGACCCCAAGACCCAAGACACCCCGAAACTATACAACACAAAGGACCCACTAAAATGTATGTATTAAGTATAGGTCCGTATGGACATGGGTAGGGTCGTATGTTTTAGATGTAGGTGCGTATGTTAAGGTGCGTATGGGTGAAGACTTTTTAGTTAAGTATTATATAAAACTTTGAAATTGATGACGTCACTGATGAGTCATTAGAGGACTTTTAAATTTTTTATATAGGATTGTTGAGGTTTTGCTAGATATGGTACCACATTCTGGTTGTAGCCCCTCGGTCAACAACTTTGAGAATGTGGGCAGTGTATTCAACAGAAACCCACAAAGCTAACGTGTATGTGACAATGGGTGACAGGAAACAACAAAAAAATTAAGAAATTGATACAAGGGAAATATGCTCCACTTTACCGATATCACAGGGATTAAAAACCGGCCTTGTTACCAAAGTTTCCACTCGTTTATGAACGATCCCTACCGCGAGAACGAAGAAATCGGCGAAATTTTAAATCACGGTCGGTCTGTCAGTATTCAATCGGTCACATGTCTGGTTTACCAAAATGGTGGTGATACACGTGGCTTGTGATAGCTGCAAGCCAATCGCAGCGACCTTCGGTTTACATTCAGTCACATGATTTTGGAATTCTTCCCAAAAAACAAAACAAAAAACACGCAATACAGTGGTGTGTCGTGTGTGAAACACACAATAAGCGTGCGGGCGGGTACGGCAAGAGAGACTCGTTTCTGGTTTTCGACGTCATATCCCAAACAACATAAAGCAATTGTGGTATCATCGGAAAATATAACAATGAAGGAAGCCGTTTTCCAGAAGTTTCTACGCTATTTTTCGATCTGCAATTGGATTTCTAAAATAAATATAGTGACATATGGATGGCTGAGTCTACTACTCTACATGTGGACGCAGTATGAAACGGTAAGTGCCGCCGACGAAAGGGGACTTTGCATTACCAAAATGTGATGTCATTGTTTCAGCAGGCTGTAATCGCACTTTCGTAAGTACATCATTTCGACCACTAGGTATATGCAGACTTTCCCTATACAAAAAATCCATAGAGAATTTTATTTTTATTTAATGTTAATTGGTGGTTTTGTTTATTTAGTTTATTTATTTTGACTTAGTTATATTTGAGTTGTTGTAGGTTGAAGGTGATGTGTATTATCTTTTTTTAATTAGTTCTTCATATTTATTTATTTAAAAAAAAAAAAAAAAAAAAAAAATTTTATTAACTTATTTATATCATTTATATTAATTTATTTGATATTTATAATAATTGGACTGATATATCAGAAATAACATGGGAAAACCCTGCTTGACCAAAGGCTAAAATAATATGTTGCCATTCAAAGAATCAGACGAAAGTCCCAAGTAAAAAAACACACTTTGGTCTATTGTAAAGACATAAGCATAATAATATTAGAATATCAAAATATAAGAAAATATAAAATTTGGAAAAGAATACATACAAATAACGAATATAAATAACAAAATAAAAAATAACTAACGAATAAAAATAATATAAATGGACTAAAATAAATTAAAAAAATAAATAACAAAATAAATAGTTGAGGGGCGGGTCTTTGGTGTATAGTTGAGGGGGGTTGGGGGCGTTTGGTTTTCTCGTTGAGGGCTTGGGTCTTTGGTTTTTTTGGGGGGGGGGTCTTTTTTTATAGTCACCCACAAAAATCAAATGAAAAATAACGTGGTAAACAGAGGTGGTTGAGATCTTGTCAGGGTTTGCTGCAGCCAACGGCAGCCAAGGCTAGAAGTACACGGGCCTACCACCGCAGTGAAAGGGTGGGTCTAGCCTAGGGGGCAGGGTCTGAAAGACGGGGTGGGGGTAAAAGTTAGTGAACAAGTAGTAGTGTTTCTTTTTCGGAAGTTCTCTCGAATTTATAGTCCGGACAGTTTTGGCGGGGAGGGAGTCCGGCCCTCTATTAAATAGTACAGTCGCAGTTTTTGATGGGGAAGAAAAAGAACATACACAGTGTTGATCCTGATTTATATTAAATTACACACCAACACACCCCTCCCAAACAAGCCACACACATAAATACCACACATACACACACACCTACAGACACACACACGCACACACATAAGCACACTACTTACAAACATAAACACACACCAGTTTTATATTATAATAGCCTTATAGGCCTATAAAAAACTCATCTGACTTTTGTTCAACTGTTCACGCCACTGAGGCAACTTAAACATTCTCTTTCGGCTTTAGAAAAATCAGTGTAGCCTAAATATTTGTGAATGATCGCTAATATTATAGATTCATATATAAGATGACGTCCATATTTGTTTCAATCGACATCGTGATCACTTGTGCCAAGAACGTGCTTCATGCACCAAAACTTCACGGTCCGCCCAACCAGGCGGCTGCGGTCGCTCCGTATGAAACATCCGGTTTGCCAGAAATTTCACAGAGGTAAAGCACCGACGTCCATGTTATTAAAACAAACCGGTACAGCACATCGACATGAAAGACAACCAAAAAACAACGTGTGAGAACAAGGAGGATGTTTTGAAGCAATCAGAAAATATAATGGTAGAATAATTTTACCTCTACTTGGAATAACATTCGTTTACCTTCTACTTATGACGTATTTACCCATTCGAGAGAAATAAACCTGGCGATGCAATGCAAGTCTAGCTCACGTCTCGACACAGAATTCGCGTCACTTTCAACCCTCCGCTTTGAATAGAAAACCTTCGGGATCGACCATTTATGGCAAGTCGCTCTGTGTAGAATAATGTTTACACTACATATAAGCAGGTTTTAATGAATAAATATAACCCCCCCAACTTTCCAATGAAATTTCGCAAAGTTGAACACTACTTGAAATTTTCGAAATAGATGCCGGATTGTCTTAACTGATTCTTGTCGTCTGCTGCAGATTTTCACAGTGAATGAGGTCAAGGACGCCACACTCGGCGGGAGCCTGATTTCCGTATAACAAAGTTGTGTATTTTTCCATCATATCAATGTGATGAATTTTCCTAAAAATCATGTTTTGTGAAGAAAAATGATATCAACATGATGTAAATATTGACGTAAGACCACTCAAATGAGAGAGCTTTTTGTTCTCTTTCATTAGCCTGTGCATGTAACTTTTACATTTGACATGTAAATTTTGAAGTTACATGCACGGTGCGGTAATTCTAAAATTGTAATCGAAAAGCCGGTGTCGACTCCAACTGAAACAACAGTCATAACATGTTACAATACACTCACTATAGTCGCCGTAACATTGTTTGAACTAAGCGTACGCAGTGCGAGAGTTAGGTGATCACTTCAATAAGCATAATACGCGTCGAACATGATTTGATACACCAGATGCATGTACTAGTCACTCGAAGCATGTACCGTTGCCTGTACAATGACCTGGCATGGTTAATGTACAGCTCCGCTAACGTTAAGTTCATTTGCCGTAAAAAAAAACGGGACAACAGGAAAGCCGTGAACCGATACCTAGCCCTAAGTTATGGTCCCTCCTTTCGCCCACACAATGTACAGTATCCCTTCACAAACATGCGTACGTATCAGTATTGGCCGAAAGAACAAAGAACATACAAGACCATTAACATCGTCTGGCTTACCTTAACCACAGAAATCTACGAAAACAACAATCTTCGAGGCTATATTGTAAACAAACAAGTTCGTGTTAATAAAATAAAAAACAAAAAACAAATATGATAGCGAAACAATGCCTCTCTGTCTCTTATTTATTGTGAAAACCACAAAAAGAACAAAAAAAAAAAATCCTCAGTACTGGTTGCTATGTAGTCTGTAGTCTGTAGATGTCCAGGGAAAATAGTTCAGTTGTGACCAATATCTTTACAGGGAATTTACGGTCTTCATGTAGACCTTCCATAAATTTCGTTATTAAAATCAAAATTATACTCTACAACTGTCAAAATGTTCTTTAGGACAAAGAGGACTTGCCATACTCGCCGTCAGCAAAAGAAATTTATTACTTAATGTTTGGAAATCTTCCAACAAAATTCAGATGGTATATGGTATAGGAGGAGGAACTGCTTATCCTAGGCCAAGTGCAGTGACCGAAAGACATTGATGGCTACGGGTGTAAAATCAAAAGCTACTCTCCAAAGATTGGAAGATGGACCAAAGTCTCCTAAAGAAACGGAGGACCAAAAAAGGAAAAG
This sequence comes from Ophioderma brevispina, assembly GCA_023653785.1. NCBI lineage: Eukaryota > Metazoa > Echinodermata > Ophiuroidea > Amphilepidida > Ophiodermatidae > Ophioderma > Ophioderma brevispina. Next base: position 8,568 of record JAMKCH010038496.1, on the reverse strand, counting down.
GATCCGTGAAGGACGTTGATCTTTTGATAGAGCAGGTAAGAGGTATTGTGCAGAGATGGACGAGGCAAAGCAGTGGCCAACAGTTGACTCCATATATGAGAGGGCTAAAAAGGACATTAGCTTTAGAGGATCTCGTGTTAACAATGATGAATTACTTAAGGACATGGGATATACTTATGGGAAACGGCCAGACAGAAAACTTGTGAAAGACGGGAGACCAGATATTATTGCAAAGAAGCATGACTATCTTCTGAAGATGAAGAAAAGTAGAGCGCTTGCCAATTGTCAATAATTTTACATGGAGAAATGAAAACAACTTATGAATGCAAACCATACAGTGAGTAAATGTTGGTTGCTTGATGGCAAAGGAGGATTCCACGTACCCACAGGAAAAGGCTCGGGGAAGAATAAATTTTTTATTATCTTGCAGGCCAGCGACCAAGGACGGATTGTGAAGGATGGACTCGGGGTTTCCAGAGTAAAACCAAGTCAAATGACTATCATGATGAAATGAATGGGGATGCTTTTACAATTGGTTCAATCAAGGAGCAACTTTATTCCAAACACACCTCACAAATTCTGCAATATAATGGATGAATGCCTCGTACCATAGTATGTGGTCGAAAAAGTTCAACAATGAGTTCCAGGAAAGCGGAAAGCAAAAATGGTTAACAGAAAATGCCATTTCGCTGGGAATTCTTCCTGATAAAGGCACAAACTCTAAGGTAATCAGAGTTTCACAAGCGCAATACCACCAAGCATACTATAGACGAGTGAGACTAGAGCATTATGGCAATTCGTTGTGAGACTGCCCACCCTATCATTGTGAACTTAACCCTCAGAAATGATAGGGGCATGCATCAAAGGTGATGTCGCAAAACGCAACGTCATCATTCAAAATGGCAGATGTTAACGCAGTTACTTATTGACGCATATCAAAGTGTCTAAAGAAGCATGGTTCACCGCTGAGCAACATGTGGAGTGAAAATGAAGAAGAGATGTTTGAACGAGAAATACGTTTGGACACCACACCCTTGATGAGGATCATCTGAAAACAGTTTTAGGTTTTCTTACAGTGAAAGTGATGATGCTGACTATTGACAGTAGCAGCAGCCAGCTCAGATCAGAAGATGATGTGATGACAGCAGTGATGATGGAGTATGTCCCTGGGAGTTTCCCAAGTGGAGTGAAGCATAGTGCAAAAACACTGGAAAGAATCGTTCTCTTCATGTTACATTCGAGGTAGGTTACATTTTTAATATTTAAAAAATGATTGTATGTGCATGCAATCTTTATGCATGTATGCGTGTAAACCCCTGTGCGTTAGGGTCCCTGGTTGGGTCCAGTGGCGAATTTGAACTTTACTGCCAAGTAAATCCATCAGTCATGATCATGATTGATTGTACTCGGCGTTTTTAACTTGTAATGTTGGTATTACCTACGGTTGGACTGTACGGTATAAAATAAATGATATGTCGAGTTTAAGCCTACCCAGTGTAGCCTCCCGGGTAGCCTACTTACCGTATACGGCGCCGGCGGTGACTTAAGTTTTACTTGCAATACCATTCATGAATTAAACATGCATGATGAACACGTCGCTACATACAGCCTTGTAAAAGAGAACTTTATTGCATTTTACACCACAGAGGAAATTCACCCAAAAAATATATCTATAAGAATACCTTCAGTTGTGTTAGCATTCAAAGAGCAAACTTTTTAATGAACCTTTTACTGTTCAAAACGATTCGCAAAGAGGCCCAAAATACAGCAGCCGAAAAATCAACACTAACGCGCGAACTTTTGACCTCCTGACCAGGCAAGCCAAGACCGTACATTTTTGCCGTGTATGCTATGGAAAAGAGATGTAGTGCACGGTCGGACCTTCGGGTGAAAATAAACCAATCGGGTTGTTCGATTTTGTGAATGGGGCGAAAGGTCGTGATTGTTTATGTTTAAGCGTGTACGCACATACGCTGCAGATCGTTCGAATCAGTCAAACAATTGTTCAGGCGACTATAGAGTAGAGCAGTCTACCAGTCATGATCAGTCTTGACAAGCCAACTACTAGTTTTTTTAAGTTGAATCTGTTCCTTGCCTACCTTGAGTGGTTCAGAGGTGTGCCATGGTGGGATGTAAAAAGTAAGCAAAATAGCCCAAATAAAACAAAAAAATACCATCAACGACACAGGTGTACACGAGTGGTACCTCTCGCAATCGTGGACATCGAACTTTGAATTTTTGAACCGCCGAAGATCCACCATATAAAATTATCCAATCAAATCGACTTATTTATAAAACGTGATCAAAAATCTCGAACTTCGCGAGATCAGAGATAAATGAATGAATCAAAACCTGACAATAGAATTGAAATGAAAAATACAAATGAAAACTTAACCACCAATTGTAATATTTCCTTTTCCCTGAGTCTGCATCGCCGCTACCTGCTTAGAAGACATTTCTCCCAATGATTTGGTTAAGATGTTTCTGTGTAAGAAAACGGGTTAGCCTTACGTAAAAATGGTCGTAAATTCGCTGAGACATCAGTGATTCAAGCCCACACCGACACTAATGAAGCAGCCAACTACAGATTTCCCAAATATCACCCAAATTGATTCTTCTTCGCTTCGATGAAAAAGCCCGAAAGCTACATAAAAATGTTTTGACTTATGGGTCATTGTTAGCTTGCTACAAAGTGCCAGTTCAACCTCACAAGTACAATACAGAGACGAAATACGAAGTTTCACGTGTGATCCGCACAAGACATCGGCTTCAACATACAGACATCTGAGAGAAGTGTTTCTTATAAGAGACAATTCTAATTGGTCACTTTTTGTAAATCATTCTGGCAAGAACACTTTATAATCTTTGTGAATGAATAAAAAAACAAATCATTTAAATATATGAATAATATTAGGGAAACAAGGACAATGCAATCAAACGTTATAAATTTAGGTTGTTTCGAGTCAAATTTGGATTTATATAATTAAAGCGTCCCGAAAACCATCAATCAAAATGTGTTTCAAACTAATGGCGGAGCTGGCTTCTTCGTTTATTGCACTTGTTGCCCTGCACTTTCATTTGCGCACAAGTTAACAATCATGACTCAACCAGCGATGGGGGGGGGGGGGGGGGGATGGAACACGCAAAACTACATGGTGCACTTTTACGACAAACCTAATATTTTCCGCCTCATATTTTTTGTAGGCCCTATTTGTCTAACTTTCGATAAGATTCTTTCCATAAAAAAATATTAAAATCCATCTCCCCTGAATTTTAGAGAATTAGGTGGGGTCCTAGGAACCCCCTTGTACACCAACGGAAGCGGGAGAGTGTCAGTGTAAAATATTAATTCATTAAACAAATAATTATGAATATTTATTCACGTAATTAAAAAAATAAAAATAATGTATCAGTTAACACTTTAGGGTAAGTGGGGTAAGATGGGCCCCCCGGGGCATTATGGAAACGGGTTATGGACCCCTCTTATATAACTTTAAACTGGGGATGGTAGGATGTTCTACTATTGTCTACTTGAAAGAAACATCAATCATTGTAGGCCTAATTGCAGTTATTAACTGAGGTAGTGTCCTTAAAGTCACAAGAATGTTTAAATTAAAAATTTCAACACGTTTTCTTCTTTATTAAATCAGTGACGCTTTAAAACCTCCCCATTTTCTCTTGCGAGAGCCTCGGTTCTGGAGGGTTGTACCATGCATTGGCGTAGCCAGGGGGGGGGGCAGGGGAGCCCACGCCCCCCCAATATTTGATTCGTCGGTTGAGATGAGCCCGTCGGTTCTCTTGAAAAATTCAGGTCATGGGCCTTGCAAGGCCGGATTTTTTGTTGTCGGCAAAGTATAAGGTTTAAAGTTCAAATGGACAGCGTGCGACATGTAATTTTACAAAATCGTACCAAAATTAGCCCTCAAAGACAGTTAAAATCATATAACTAACTAAGCTAAACGTTCAGTTGATATAAAAATCCAACTTTGGGTAACGGCTTTCGCGGGGGACGATGTTGTGGATCACGAATGATGCCCCTTTACATAAAAAATCCTTTCAGATGGGGAATAATTTGTTGATAAAAGCTTTACACCAGTGCAAAAATCAGAATTTTCATATTTTTATGGGGACACCTGTTATTTGAACATCTCTCGTTCGCACCTAAAAGAATAAATACAATTCTTGAAATTACGATCCTTGCTTAAGGGGTCATATTACCCCACTTTAACCCTATATGCTGATGGGGATGAGTTGCATTCTCCATCCCGCCCACAATATCTGTGATCCCGTCACTGTACAAACCCATGGGGAATTTACAACACGCAAATCATTCAACCACCAAAATTGTTTCCAAAATAGATAGATTGTGGACCTTTTGAGACTTTTTCATCCCACATTTTGTGGAAAACGGGGCCGTGTTTAACACTTAAAAAACTGCATAAGGGGGGGGGGGGTGATTTCCTAGGGACCCATTTTTTAACTGCGATTTTTAACGCTGCAATAGGTTTTTTTTATATTTTTTGTATCATCTAACTTTTAGTTGCCTTGCTTGGTGCAAAAAAATTCAAATCCATCGCGTCCGTTTTTTGCGTTAATAGCATGGGTCCCTAGGAACAACTCTATTATATTAACTGTGATTCTGATTTTCATAATGCATACACCTAGCTAGAGTGACATAAACAAATTAAATATTACTTAAAAAAATCTGGCAAAGTATAGTAGTAGTATCTGCCTGGAGCCATAATAATTTTTATTACATCATGTAGCGGTTACTGTAGAACCTACGGTAAATTATACCATTAAACACCCTAAAAAATATAAAATGGTATGAGACAATTTATTTTTGTGCTTAATAGGTAATATTAACAGTTCATCCTTCACCGATTAAACCCAATCAGCACAAGTCTCGGTGAAGCAATGCCATAGAAAATGCGAAATACAAATAAGTGTCTTTTTTCGCACATTTTGACGCAATTTAAAAGCAATATTTTTTGCCCCTAATTTTCTTTCTTATACTGAAACTGAACAACAACTTTCCTTCAGTTTTTTATTTCTTTATTGTTATGTCTTTTTACCTTCTAACATGTGGTGGATTTCATCTCTAAAATCCATTAGGAATGTTGTATTGGGGGGGGGTCCCTAGGGAACCCCCCCCCCCCCGTTACTGCACTAACGGCAGTGCACACCCCTTATGCAGTTAGTGTTAAGGGGCATTTTGTGATCCACAACCTGCAAAAAAAGTTGATTTTTTTTATATCATCTGAACCGTTAGCCTTAGTAATCCATGTGTACCCACTCTTACGTGCAAATTCGGTCGTATCCTGTAAGAAATTCGCAATTTTGTATTTTCTTCTTTAAACGGGAGAAATTACAGCACCGTGGCGTATGTGGAAACAACCAATTGCTCATAACACAAAACCGCAAGATCGGGACCAACTATATTTGTGAATAAGCTTTTCTCAAGGATATAAAACAGAAGGTACTGGAATCACGAAATGCACCTCTAAGGGGTTTGGGTCATATATATTTCCCGTCCTAATTTTCTCTTTAAACTTCGCATAAATATGGTTTCATCGATATAAACAACATATTAAAGAAAAAATTGGAAGGGGGAGGGGTCACCGAGGTAGTTTTTGTGATAAAACCATTATAAAATAAACATTTTTAGCCAAAACTACCCACATAGATCTATGGAAAAGTCATTTTTTCATGAACGTTTCTGGGTATAGCAAAAAAAATAATAGTTCGAAATATTGCAGTTGTTTTTTATATAAGTTGCGTAGGCCTACTCATTTGAGCTTTCTGACAAAAAAATATGGAATCACCAAGGACCTTTTTGAGAAATTCACCCCAAAATCCTCATTTTTATCGAAAAATTGAACCCATGCGACATCTAAGAGCGTTTAGCACCAGCAATAAACACAAAATATTACACAACGGAGGTTTCGCGCTCTCGCGCGCTCGGGATTAAATAATGTTTTTATTCTGCGTAAAAAACGCTTACAAGTACAACGCGGGACGTGCGTTGCTGCGTGTTAAACGCGAGCATTCCACGCTTCAGGTTGCGGAAGGCATTCAGCGGGTTTGGAGCTTGGAACGATGCCAAAAGGCGACATAATACTCTTTAATTTGTGCTCCTTTCTTCCGAATTTGAAAATAATATTTTTGCCCTTAATTTTTAGGTTTCTTTATGGGATTATATTTTTTTATTGTTCAATCAGTCAATTGTTATTGTCTTAAGGCCCTGCCCTGCATGTGTGGTATAATTCTGTGCATAATTTCTGTTTGAAAAGTTGTTTCCATGGTGTAGCAATTATTTGTCTTTTTACAGGGCTTATTTTCGACATTTGCTCTCAAAATGATAAACCTCTCTTCAAAATCTTATTGAGAAAAAATGACCAGTAAAATCATCTCAAGGGTCTAAAAAGGATTTTTTGGAGGGGGTGCATGCGAGATTTTAAAAAGTTGACTTTTTTGGCAAAAGTGAACCTAACTTCCTAAAATGATCCTTTTTTGTCCCCGCCGAACGAAGTTCGGAAGGGGACTATAAAATGGGCTCCGTCCGTGTGTCCGTATGTCCGTATGTCTGTGAGAAAAATGTTAACCTGGAATGTCCGTGATAAAAATGTTAACCCTGTATGTTGTATCTTTGAAACCCTAGCTATATCGGACACACAAAATTCCTTCGCATCATGGAAGTGCATCATGGCATGCATCATTTCTGCAATTTGAAAGTGCGTGATATAGATGGTTTAGGTATGCAAATGAGCTAATTAAATATGAAAAATGTTAACCTGGAATGACCGTGATAAAAATGTTAACCCTGTATGCTGTATCTTTGAAACCCTATATCGGACACACAAAATTCCTTCGCATCATGGAAGTGCATCATGGCATGCATCGTTTCTGCAATTTGAAAGTGCGTTATATAGAGGTTTAGGTATGCAAATGAGCTAATTAAATATGCATAATTAATGTATCACTGAAACAGTACGTTAGATATGCAAATTCTTTTGCCACATGAAGTATATCTTGGCATGCATTGTTTTCGCACTTTGAAAGTGCATGATATATGCGGCTTAGGTATGCAAATGAGCTAATTAAATATGCATAATCAATGTATCACTGAAACGGTACATTGGATATGCAAAATTCCTTCGCAACATGAGACTATTATAGATGATGTGACATTTGTTTATGGCGCCCCCTGTTGGTGTAAGAGAGAAACTGGCAGGCAAAAGCACATAATACTTTGCATGGGGAAATTCTGTTTTTTGCTGTAACTTTTGTTTCGAATTAAATAATACTAACTTTCTTATCAAGCATAATAAGCTAATGCTACCAGCTGCATTTTGTGACCAATTTAGATCAGGAAAGATTCTGCAAGTAATTTATAACCAGATTTTATGTGGTCTGTCACAGAAACTACTGTAATATTTTGCCTGCCAGAAAACAACAGAGGGCGTCCTGAATGTCAACAAGTGATGTCATAGGTCACATCATCTATACCTTCGCTTCTTGAAAGTGCATAATGGCATGCATCGTTTCTGCGATTTGAAAGTGCATGGTATAGGCGGTTTAGGTATGCAAATGGCCTAATTAAATATGCATAATTAATGTATGACTGAAACGGTATATCAGATATGCAAATTCTTTTGCCACATGAAGTACATTTTGGCATGCATTGTTTTCACACTTTGAAAGTGCATGATATATATGCGGCTTAGGTATGCAAATGAGCTAATTAAATATGAACAATTAATGTTTCGCTGAAACTGTACATCGGATGTGCAAAATTCCTTCGCTACATGAAAGGCTTATGCCATACATCTTTTGTGTGAACATGATATGTGCGGTTTAGTTATGCGGCTTAGGTATGCAAATGAGCTAATTAAATATGTGCAATTAACGTTTCGCTGAAACGGTACATCGGATGTGCAAAATTCCTTCGCTACATGAAAGGCTTATGTCATACATCTTTTGTGTGAACATGCAGTTTAGTTATGCAAATGTCATACATCTTTTCATGAAAAACTATTATGCTATATATTTTTGTGTGAATTACGTTTTTAGAGTTTTTGTGAGTTATTCTTAAGTTATTTTTGGCGACTTATGGGTGGAGTTCATCGATAATGTTTTGTAGAGTTATTTTTTGGTGAGTTATGGATGGAGTTCTTGGACGAGTTATGTTTTAATTATCCAAATTTTTAATTAGTGCAGTTAAGTTGTCACTTCCAGTTTTACGCATCGCGTAAATACGAGTTCGCCTTGTTTTTAAAATATTTCGTCACCAAAAAGTGGCCTTTCTTGTCAACTTTTCTCTAATTTTTTACTTTTTTATCAAAAATTCAGCAAAAAGTGGAACTTTTCCCTTTTGAGGAATTGGGGGTGCGACTGCACCCCACACCCCCATGTGTATGGCCTGCGCTGCGTGTCTCATATATTACCACAGCGTGCAAATTGAAAGACATAATTACACACCTGATTATGCTGAGTTAAAGGCACATGTAAAGAGAGATTCCACATAACAGGTGTCCCAAAAAATTGAAAATTCTGATTTTTGCACTG
>JAMKCH010038495.1:0-14156 GCA_023653785.1 Ophioderma brevispina | reverse complement strand
CCCAGCTCGCAAAAGAACCGACTCTTACCCACGTAATAAAAAACAACCCCACTACAGAAATGAATTCTATCCCACTAGAAATACTTTCCTCATCCTGCCCTTACTCACATAACCAAAAAACCTTCATCTGAAAAAAAACAAAAACTCCTAGGCTCCATTAGAAAACTGATTCTTACACTAATAAAACTAAAACGTTCCCCCCCCTCATTTCTCGCTTTACTGGAAAGTACCAACACTGAATTGACCCCATTTTATTCCAGAAACTGATCCCAACCACTTAGAATCAAAAATGCTCTCACAAGAATAATCCCAAACATTGCCTAAAGTGAATCCCACTGATCCGGCATCTAAACCAAGCCTCACCTATTAAAAAATAAATCCAGAGCTCTACACAACTGAATTCCATACGTAAGAACAACCTCAGCATGGGGCTTGAAAAATTACAAGCTCACCTCAGAGCAACCCATTGGTAAGCAAAAACGATCTCATTAGAGCAATATTCAGCCGCTTCATTAATCCTCTCAAGAGCTGAATCACAAAAAAGTTGAGTCCGTACGCATTTTCAGTGTACCCAAGAAGCATGCCCCCTCCATGGTCCTAAGAGGAAAAGAAGAGAAAAGAGAAAAGACGAGAAAAAGAGAACAAAAAACACCAAAAAAGTAAGCATCAGCTTGACAAATCCCCTAGAGACATCCGTGGTATGCCTAGGATCATTGGAGTGGGGCACAATTATAATTTTTCCCTTGAATCAGTGGCATAGCACATGTTTTTGGAGTTGCATCAAAATCTAAATCGCAATAGGGGTATCAAGATCAAACATACAACTTAGTGTAGTACAGGTATTTACAAATTGTTTGTTATAAGGGTCTGCCTGCTGTACAGTGGGCGTAACCTCGGGCTTGAAAGCGGGACATATGGACCAAAAGATGCATTTTCATCCCCTTTTTCGAGTAAATTCGGTGATTTTCTCGCACTATGCGCGCATTCTGTCAAATTCAAACTTGATTGTATCAAATCACCGGGACGACTGACAAATTTTCCCCCTCTTAGGGTATATTGGAAATTTTGCCCCCTCATAATCGACTGCCCGTTGGTTCACCACTGGCTGTAATTCATGCCGTAATGCCTATGGAACATAATTCGACTTCTGGCTATGACTCTGCCCCAAATGATTGTTTGACAACTGGCAACCAAACTGGGGGCATATGCCCCCCCTTCACATGCCACTAAGAACACTGGTTATAAACATTTGTTATTGAACAGGTTTGACCCTATCTTAAGTGCTACATTTTTTTTAATGACGCTCATATACTCACTGAACTGGAATTCTTAAGCGGCACTGGCACAGTTTCAGAAATATAAAATTTCTTCATTTGCTCACCAATAATAGTCTAGGCCATTGAAGAATAAGAGATATATTTTACACATAAAATCCCTCCCCAAAGCAGACAGGGACATTAATAAGAGGCTAAAGACATCAAAGGTAATTTTTTTTTTGTCAGTCTAACTTTTAAGTTTGCTGTACTATAATAAACAAAAGTGTCTATTATCATTATCCATAGCACCTAGTCACAGCCGTCAAAACAAGGTGGTTGGCCATGAGAATCACTCTGGTGGTGTGTTTCTGTGAGTACACCACCATTTTCGCATGTCTGCTGATTATGTCACTGGCAACATTTAATTATAATATTGTTCTGTTTACCCCATAAGCATGCTGATTTGGGCTTAATTAATTCAGTGAGGGCTAATGGATATAAAGCTTTATAACATGAAAAAGGATCAATTTTGAAGCAACTAGAGGGTGCATTAACTAATTTTCAAATGTGCCAGGTGTCTCTTTAACTATACTTGTATCCCTACCTAAAGATTATCACCAAGTGTGGGTTGAATTAATACTGTCATCTAACAAATATGCGATTTTGCTTTCAAAAATCATGGTTTGTTTATGCCAGTGTATTGCATATTAAATAATCCGATAAGAACCCAAAAACATTAGGGCCTAGCATCAGGACCATGCACACCAAACTGGTTCATAGAGGCTGCCAACCTACAATGTTCAAATTTTTTAAACAGACAAGGTGTTTCAGAGATTGCTCAAGGTGCTGTGGACCAAAGACCTTGCACAGTTATTTGGACGTCACAGCCCAAATACATGAAATGATGTTTGTGAAACTACCATCATCAATATTCAATTCGCGAGTAGTCAAAATACTTTTATTTGTATATAATCTGTTCAACTGGCTTGTTTCCACCTTGTCCATTACTCTTCAATGGGCATTTTTATTTATTTGTGGCCCCCTCTTGAAAGTTGTTTTGGCCTTTCATCTCCCAATACCCTCGGCGGATGGCGAAATTTGAAGGCACAGCAGCCGCACATCATCCGCGAGCTATTGTTATTCATGTTTTTTTGTTCCAATAGAGTCTCTTTAACAGACTTTAAGTTGGCATCTGTGGAAACTTCATATCCAGATTTAATAATAAGGGTTTAAACAAAATAGGCCACCGGTTAAAAGTTTTTCGTTTAGCTGTTTCGGTGGTATAAAAGGAACCAACTAGACAACCAACAATTTTTCTACACAGGTCTTCCATTTTTTTTATGAAAAACCACAGTACATGTCTTGTTTTTCAATGGCAGTCAGTGTGTGAATCTGACTGTTTGGGGTAATCCATGCACCGCGGGACGTTGCCGCTGCTGTGAATGAGGGTATACAAGATGATCACGGTAATCTGGCATCACAACAGGTCATCAAATAAATTAGGCTATACTGAAATCAGGTCCTTATTCCAACCGACAATGTCACAATGGAGTATATTTCTTAATCAGAAAGTAGGTGCAGGGTCCAATCATTATCGCATTGATTTTTTTGGCAACTGGATATTACTTTTTTATCTGATTCTGTAATTCTATACGTGGCATATCAAAATTCCGACTGAGATAATAAAAGGCCTTCCCCTGTGAATACCCCACTATACGCGTAAATACTGTGGCACATGACCTGTCCATTTGACCTGCGGTCTTGCACAAACATTATTGATCTTTTGTTTTATTCTGTACTGGTGTAGAACCACATCAGCGTGTTTTTAGTGCTATATCATGAGAGATGCCATCGCTGTATGTTCATTTATGGGAGACGGTAGACAATTTTTCCGTGAATACTGTTTTTTCACTATTTGTAATTTTTGGTCCAACATTGGGTGGGGGAAGAATCGTCTTATGGATTGTACATACTTAGCTTGATTTATAGCTAAAAAAATCATTTACAATTTTTACTTCTCTTGCATTTTCCTCGCTTTAATATCCCTTTAACACAGTATGAGATCACACATAATATAGTATTGCACTTTAGACACATAACAGCACATCACCCAAATACAGTTTAAATACATTTGTCGAAGAACGTGGTTAATTTGTAAAACACTGAAAGCAACAAATATAAAAAATATGCACCCTTAACCAGCACATATTCATGATCATCCTGAAGGATAAAATATTTAAAATGTGTAGGAAGAGCTTAAGTGTAAGGATAAACTGTAGGCTCCCATTCTGTATAACCTTTTCCACTGAAGGTTGACAGAAAAGGAAGAAACAAACAATGATCAGAGATATGAATCCCCCTTCAATTAAACAATTGTATTATTGTCGTACGGACAGTAATGACAAAATAGCCAAATTTTGTACTTTATTTAGGTTGCTTCTAGACTTATCATTGCAGGGTATGTTAGGTAAAACACTATTCAAAAATGCAAAAATCTGATTTTTATTATTTTTCGATTTCTGATTTAGCAAATCAATGATAGTGTTTTAAGGGCATGTTTCCGATATTTTGGAACTTTTTTTTTTCCCAGATTTATCCGGAATAGTATCGATTTTGATATTCCCCCCTCCCCCCCCCCCCCCCCCCCCCCCCCCCCCCCCTGATGAAAGGCCGTATTTTTATATTGTCTCAAATCCTTCCCAAGATATCAACACCAAAATGCTGTTTTAAGTTATAGCACAGTATGAGTATAGGGCTTGCAATATGATTATTGCTTCACCATCCAAACGGACAAGTTTGTTTCCCACGGTTCGTTGAGGGCGTATGTGGCAAGAAAAAAACTGCCAGGCTCTTATATCAAGTAAAATTACAATAGATCATAAAATCGGAACAAGCAACTACAAATGCTAGTAGGGTGCCTTCCAAATTAGCCAATGAAGCTCGTCCCAGAGGGACCAGTGGCCCAAAAAAGCAACAAAAAAAACAATGTGTTTGCATGGCAGGTTCATACTACCACTTTTGTGTACAAGTACCAATCGAGCCATACAGGCTAGGAGTTGGGTTGGTCGAGTGGAAGCCTGGGTATCCATGTGACTATGTTTTTCATTGATTTCGTGAGAAAGCATAGAATGAGTATTGTAAATATTATATAGTTTATTCTGAAACTTCATAGACAGTATGTTGGTTAAAAAGTATAATGACAGTAAATATTAGCGCATTTGTGCTTTGACCTACATCTTAATGATATATTGTACTATCCAAACTCAATGGTAGTCAAATTGGTATACTATCACACTTCATTATGGCATTCAATATTTTATTACTATCCCACTCAAGGTATAGTATAGGTATAGTACTATCATGTGGCATAGCATTTATAAAACAAAGGTTGCTGTTTAATTTGTCCAGACATGTTGAGCCTAACCATTCCACCAGTCGGGCCGCTTGCCGGACCCTGCAATGTTGACGTAGCCGTATATTGCCAGTTCCAGCAACATAAAAAACAACGCATCCCCTTCAGAATTCGGAAAACCTTGAACGATTTATTTGATGGGAACTTATATTTTAAGGGGGAGGTCCAGATGTTCCATGGTAAAGTATGGTTATGTTGCTAAATTTCCCCAGGAATGAAACATTTTACCTGGGGTTGGGTTAAAATTTGAAACAATGCAAATTTCTCATTTTTTCGTTTTTATACCTTGCAATTTAGTTAAAATCGTTTTTATATCACAAATATATTTTTATTATATTTAAAAATTATTCGACGAATACTTTGTTTGCAATCACTTTCTATATCTTAAATGATTATTAGCTTAACTTACCAACTTTAATTTTACCGCGCTTGCAATGCCTTGTGGGAAAACAAAACAGTGCGTACCCGGCAAAAACACATTGCCGTTACGGCAACATTGCCGGATCGGCAGTCAGCCCGAAGGTTCACGGTATATTTTACTAGCAATTACCAATGCAACAGTGTAAAAATCTCAATTTTTTGACAAATTGGGGGCGCTCTTCAAAAAAAATGTGATAATATTGCTTAAAGTGTATGTGAATTGTAATTCCATGTCTACCTATATTATGTACCAGAAATCCCCCATGATAATGCATGTAGTATACAAGTAAATAAAAAAACATAATGGGCAAAAAAAATTGACAAAAGGCCCTTACGGAAATCATTCCACAAGGTTGAAACCAATTTGGATTTTTACATTCTGTAAAACAGTAAAAAACAGGAAGCGTTTTTTTTCCGGGGGATGTGGCAGTTGTGGCACACTTTCTGGAACAGAAACGCAAGGGGTTCAAATTCCCTGACAGAATTACAGGTATCTAGCATGTTTTGCTGAACAATTCAAAAGCATTCAACTGGAATTCAGGCATGGTCCTTTAGGCTTGTAGTAAGATATTGATCTGGAAAGTGAAAGATGGATTAGCTGGGATAATATGGTATGTGAGCTGATGGACATAACTATGCTTTTCAAGTTTGGTAAATTTGATGGCAGTAATGGTCAGCCCATCTTGTTCCAGAAAAATTGCCACAAACTGCCACTCCCCATGGAACTTTTCCTGTTTTTACAGAATGGTAAACATCCAAATTGTTTTCAAATTTGTGGAAGTGAATTCAGTATGGGTCTTTTCATTATGTCAAATTTTTTCATTTGCCAGTATGTCCCTTTAATGTACTACCTCATAGCCTGTAAGATGTCCACATTTCTAATGCACTGTTCCATATGTGAGATTAACACTCTCAAGCAATGCTGCTGCATGTCTGATCCTCTTCATAAGTGTCACGATTCCGCTCTTTCAGGCTTGCTGGTAGAATTAAATGATACCTTAGGATCAGAACTTCAAATAAAAATGATTTGTACAAAGCATGACATCATAACGCACTAGGGTAGTTTCAAAGCTTCGTTACCAGGTTAACTTTGAGGAAAATGGATTGAAAATGGTTTTGATTTTTTTTGTAGATAGGTCTGTAACTATTTCAAGTATAGTTCAAATATTCTTTACTTCTCACCCAGGGAGAGCCTAGAACATGCTATTAATTATAGCCCAAGCTCATTAGCGTAGTCACATAATTATAAACTAAACAGCCAATCTACAGGAGTCCTTTATTGTCAAATTGTGCATAATGAATGTGAAGTGGATTAGCTGTTGCGGGTCCATTGTGTAAGTGGCATGTAAATATCACTAATTGGGTTCATAAGTCCCTTGGAGTTTGTTAAAATACACATGCATGTCTATGTTCATGTGCTTAGTTCTAATGGAGTATGTGCTATGTCTGTATATTTTGCATGTGCATGTATAATGTTTGGGCTTATGTAGTTCTTTGGAATTGATCTGTCAGGTGCAAGGGAGGTACTTTCAAATTCTTAACTAGAGGAAATAGAAACAGTATATAAAGATACGATCTATTGCCATAGATTGTCAAACAGTAAATCAATTTCTTTAACAAATAATGCATTTTTAATAATATTTTGTATTTGATTTCTTTAAAAGAAAACAAGTAAGATGAATCAGTTTGGTTATGTATCCCCCATGCTGATTAGTGAATTGGACTCCCAAAATAGTTATGTGCACTTTACCTGTATGTTGTTAAAAGGGGGAGTCACATTTAAGTCTATAAATTAAATTTTTTCAGCGTAATAGAATGGCCTTCACCCCAAACACCATCGTAAGTTTATTGCCGATATTTCAACCCTTTTAAGTAAGTTAAAAAAAATGATTTGTTAATCCCTAGGAGTACTGTGTAAAATATTATTGGTCGACCAAACTGGGGCATTATTTTTGCTCGAACATCCAAACAAAAACATCCTTTAGACCTAAGATTTTGCACAGGTTGAGGCAAATAGTAGATGTACTTGATACCCCATTTTGACACTTTTGTTCAAGTAGAATATTACTAGTAGTTGATATGCATGCTCGTCAGAAAAAAACGTTGAATAATGGTTGACTTGGATGCGTCGAACAGGAGTTGGACGTTTTTTTAATAAAACGGGTACTTTACGAGCAACCTCGACGTTTAGGTAGTCATTACATACACCTTCGTCGAGTCTTTGTTGTTTGGTAGTCACTTTTTCATGTACTTTTAACAGTTACCCATTTAGGGCGATCACCCCTGACACTTAGTATCTGTTAAAATCTTGCCAGAAATCCAATAGAGCATTGTGAACACATTGTCCTATACATACACGACAAGAACCAGGCGAGACGATCCCCTGTCATTTTGTTTTGACAGAGGGACAAGTGTTTTTCAATGTGAGGACATTAAAAAATTCTCAGTCCCAAAAAAAAAAAAAAGGTAATTAATGGATTAGTATTAAAGAAACCATCACCCTCAGTAGCATGCAAGGGGGGAATGGGTGGGTGAAAGTGTCCCCTTTGAAAAACAATGAGGTAAAAATTGGTAAAATTTGATCAAAAAAAAGTCATGCAAAATCAATGCCGTTTTTGACCCTATTAACCCACTGGTTGGGATAACTTAACTGATTTGGATGACTTTCCACTGAACAGGTTTTTACCCCCTGAGACCACAAGGTGCCTATGACACTTGTAACCTAATTAATACACTACAGAATCAGCGCATAATAGGGTCATTCCATTGACCAATTCAACAAATCCAGTACACAATCACCTCATGGATTTCTGTTCTTTGGTGTATTGAAAAGCTATGATGAGAAATAACATCGTGTAATTTAGCTCTGTACCTCTTTCGTTTTCACGCTACAGCCATTTTAATTTGAGGGGAGGCCACCTCAAAAAACATGTACCGGTGTGAAATCATATTCAGAGGGTCAGGAAGTAAAGAACTACACCCCTCAGATTTGTCAAAATTGGCATTCGAGATTAACTTTTGCTGCAGATTCAAATATGTGATCAGAAAAAAAATTCACCTTGTCTAAGTTTAAGTTACAGGGGGTCAAAATGGCCCGCAAAAACCATTTGGGAACCATTACTTTGGGGGGGGCCTTGAAGTCAAACGGTGAAAGTGATGTAACTCCAAATTTGGGCTGGTGGTAGTTAATCTTGAATACTACCCCTTGGGTGTACAATGTTATACTTACACAGCTTCATTGGAAGAGATATATCTGTCGCAAAAAGTCCAATATAACCTTGGACGTGGACACCCCAAAAAATCAATGTCAGAATTTTGCACCAATTCTGCTGAAATAGATGAAGAGGGCCCTTCTCAGCTTTGTGCAAAGTTTCAACATGGTGTCTAACTGCCTTGTGTAGGTAAAACAGGCTTCAAAGAATTTACACTTTCAACTAATATCAGACCAAATTCCCATTGAAATGTACCAAGAATTTAGAACTTGCAACCTGGGATTCAAGTGCAGTTTTTAAGACTTTGAATCCAGTTTGACTCTTGAGAACTCTAACAATGAAACGAAATTATATTATACCTTATTAGCATCTGATCTAGATATGGACCAAAATTTCAGCTTGGGGTTCTTACTTGTGAAGAAGAAATGTAGAATACATTCAATTTATCGCCTATGAATCTATTAGTTAAAAACAGGGAACTGTGGCAAGTTAATACCAGTTTGCAAAGTTCAGGTTTCTGTGTGTTTCAATGAGAATTTTTCAAAACTGATGCATGAAGTAGGACTTTTGAAGACCAGTAAATTATAGAAGACACCTAGACACCACACTGAAACTTTGCAGAATTTTAAACAAGGACTCCTCAAAACATATTTCAAGCAGAATTTGGTGCAGAATGTCGACACGATTTTTAGGGGGCAAGTCACGAATCATATTGGACTTTTTGATTTTTGCGACAGCTATATCTCGCCAATGAAGCTGATACAAGTATGAGATAAACACAAGGGTAGTATTCAAGATGATAAAGCTATCACCAGCCCAAAATTGAAGTTTATCACTTTTACTTTTGACTAATGGCCCCCTAAAGTAAGGGTCAGATGGTTTTTGAGCCATTTTTGACCCCTGTACCTTAAAAATTGGAGCAAGGTGCATTTTTTTTCTGATAACATATATGGAATTTGCACAAAAGGGTATCCAGAAGGCCAAGTTTGAAGGATATGAGGGGTGTAGGGTAGTTCTTTACTTATGGCTCTCTGAATATTGAATTTCCACAACGGGCATGTTTTGAGGTGACCCACCTAAATTTGAAATTGCCTGTTTGTTGTTGTAGCGTGAAAACCAAAAGAGGTACCGAGCCTCAAATTTCAGGATTTTAGTTTTTAATTGAATATCTTTCAATACACCAAAAAAGAAAGAAAATCAATGAGGTGGGTGATGGGTACTCGATTGTTTGAATTGGCGAAAGGGAATGACCCAATTAGTATTGCACTTTATTCCATTGAAGGAACAGCCATCACACAACACAGTTTAATACAGTTGTCTGACGAAAGTAGTTCAATTGGTAAACCACTGGAAAAGGGAAAAATACAGTGTGTCTAAAGAAAGTGTTTCATTGACACACTGAAAAAGGAAAAATACTCAGTTGGTCAATAAAAGTGGTTCATTTTAACACTGACAAGGGGAAAAATACTGTCTAAGAAGTGGTTCATTTCAACACTGAAAAGGAAAAATACAAGTTGTCCAAGAAAGTGTTCATTTAACACTGAAAAGGGAAAAAGAAAAAATTCGTTGTCAAAGAAAGTGGTCATTTCAACACGTGGAGGGAAAAATACAGTTGTCGAAGAAAGTCGCGTTCATTTCAACACTGAAAAGGGAAAATACAGTTGTCCAAGAAAGGGGTCATTTTAACACTGAAAAGGAGAGAGAAAAAAATACAGTTGTCCAAAGAAAAGTGGTTCTTTAATACAGTATCTAAGAAAAGTGTTCATGTACATAAAAAGGAAATAAGTCTCTAAAAAGTGGGTTAATTTTAAACCACTGTGAAAGGGAAATGAAAAGGACGTTGTGGTCTAGCAAAGAGGTTCATTTAAACACTGAAAAGGGAAAATACAGTTGTCAACGAAAGTGGTTACATTTTACAGTGTGAAGGGAAAAAAATAGTTGTCTTAAAAAGAAGTGGTTCATTCTTTACACTGAAAAGGGGAAATACAGTTAGTCAGAAAAGTGGTTATTTTAAACTAATTACCTAGCATTGTATTAATGCTGTTAAAGAGCGACACAAGGATTTTAGACATAAGTACATCCCCAAGTTTTGGAATTATATATATATATATATATATATATATATATATATATAGATATATTATATATATGATTGGAATGCTTACATGCACTAAATCACAACTGGAGTTCAAACAACCATCTTTGGTAATAAAAGATGAGTAAAATTTCGTCATGTATGGACCAAGAAAATTCATATGGAGATGATAGGACAGCAAACCAGGTTCAAAATTTATGTGTTTGCATTTTCTTTTATATTGCAGAAATGTTTCAATAACATAAATACAAAACATAAACAAAATCAAGTGCAAATTAAAAATCTCTCTCACATGTCCGCTTTAAGGACAGCCAATTACCAAATCACAGGTTTTATAACCAATTTTCTATGAAATTGGTTCATTAACACTGAAAAGAAAACCAAATGCACCCTTAAATGAATTTAGGGTACCTTCCAAATTCCGCAATGAGCTATCAAGGTTCATTGGTTGTGAACATTCGCCATAGGAGTTGGGGTTGTTAGAGTGATAGATGGGATCATGTGGCATGTTGTTCTATGATTTCTAGCAGAAAGCATCTAATGGCATTAGTCATAACATTATTATGTATTTATTCTATAAACTTCTAGACAGTTTGTTTAAAAGTATCACTAGTAAAGGAACAGTGAATATTATTAGTATTTTGTGCTTTGACCTACATTTAAGGATATAGTTTACATCACAACTCTAAGTAGTCAATATTTGTATACTATCACATCATTAGGTAGTTGTATATAGCACACTCTAGGTAGTCAATATTTGTATTACTATCACCATCATGAGGTAGTAATATTGTATATAGGTTTTCCCGATCAATTTAATAGCCAACTTGTTCATTGAAATTTGGGGTTATTTGATTTAGCGGCTATTTTGAACCACACTCTAAAAACGTATATTTTCAAACTTGGCAATAAAACACATCCAATTTCGCAAATAGCCAAGCAATTAAATGAAGAGAGCATTTCAATCGCCTAATAAAGTCGTCCCAATTCCCGAAATGGTCAATCAATTACAAAATACGGAATTAGGAGATGCCTAAGGTGTTCCAAACGAGCGTGGACAGGTTTAGGTGCTGTTTGTGGCAAAGGAATTCGTTTTAGTTCGTTCAAATGTACAACAGCTGCAATCGTTTAAGAACGGCAATTTTGGGTCTGAATGAGATTATTAATAGTCCTATAATGCTTACAAATATGTATAATTTATTGGAAGGAACTCAGATAATGTAATAAAAATAAATGATGTGGGACCCCATAAGTGAAACACAAAAAGATTCAACAATAAAGATACGATCATTTATACAATGTGGTAATACAGTAGAGCTCACTTCACTGGTAAAAAAAACTGTTTCCAACATTTTATTCACCATTTGTCAACATATGAATTCTAAACATCAATTATATAAGGTTTTTTCTATTTATATTTATATAGATTATAATGCAATTTTAAAAAGTTAGTGAGGAAAGTTTAAGTGCAAAGTTGTGCAGGAAAGATTATTTAATTCCTAAACACCAATTTTAATTAATGTTAGTAGGCCATTATGGTATGTATACACACTGTTTTCGGAAGGACTATCGACAAGGGAAGAAGTCTTGAATATTGTCATTCCGCAAATTATATACAATGCGAGAATATATGTGAAACCATGGTAGGGGTCTATTTCTTATGTTAAATCTGCAATACACATTTTTTTGTTGGAATGATCTAAAGAAAAACCCGCAAAACAAAATAACAACCACAAACCAAACAAAGCACCTAAACAAAGCAAAGGAATTTATGGCATAAAATCTATCGGCACATATATAATGAATATCCCCAAATAAGACCGTACTGGATGGTTTTCATGGTCATAGGAGTATTCCTGGCGAAAAAATCCAGATTATTCCGACAAATGCACGCAACTGTAACGATCATGGAAGCTGCCATCTTTATTCCCTGGCTTATTTACAACGGCGCACGCAATACCGAAACAGAAGCCCAGCGTGATAGATTCGCTGGTTTTGTTTCGGTATTGCGTTGCGGCGTTTGTAAAATAGCAGCAGGGAATAAAGATGGCGCTTCCCATTGATTGTTGTACAGTGTGCCGATGTCGGAATAATCGGGATTTTTTTCGCAAGGAATCCTCCTAGCCCAATTACCATGAAAACCATCTAGTACGTTTTATTTCGGGATATTTCATTATAATCTGTGCCGATAGATTTATGCCATAAATTCCTTTAACGACAAGGGAAAAAATAATATATAGAGGCATAAGGGACAAAAGAAAGAGAAAAAAATTGTTATGGATTGAATCGTATAAATCGTGAAGAAGCGAACGATTGGAATTAAAATAAAGAAAACATTTTATGCCTGACTTTAGTTTAACTTACTGGTTATCATTTAATTTCCGAAAATAATTAATTCTACAGTATAGAATTATTTCATTTCAAATTATATTACACTTATAATATGTTTTGAAAGATGTTTCAGTTTATCAATCGAATCCCAACAAGTAAATTGAATGAACATAAACGAACCTGAAAACACAGTTACAGGGTGTCTCAGAAATAATTTACAACCCTAACTAATTGGTGACCATACTTCAAATGATATCACCTTGGAAGAAATTTAAAGAAGAATCTTAAACCACAATTATTTTTCAATATTTTAATGTAAACAGCACTCGATTCGTTCCGTAGTTTTTGAATAAATAACCGATTTATGTAACACATGTCATGGACACTTCCTTCCAAGTTAAAATAAGTGACCTTAGGCTATTCCTGGCCTTGGTAGTCTGCTGCTTGGAGAGAATGCCTCCTTTGCAATCTATAAGGGTGAAATTTCAGGTCTAAGCAATCCTGTTAAAGCTTTGATCTGTGGATGTGTGGCACATTGTTATGTCTTCTACTTTGTCTTGGATTAGACGAAGACTCCTCTGATGGCTGCTATGTTCTGCCACGGTAAAGTTCGGGGCGTTTTCTTTCTCGCCTTCCACGGCCGACTCTTCAAATAGTGACTTGTACCCGTTCGCGTACTTCTTACATTGTTCAAGATTGTCGGCTTGCAAGGAGATTTCTGTGGATCTTACTCTAAATTCCTGCTGACAGAGATTGTTATGACCAGTTCGGCATATCTGAAAACGACAAACGCCCTTTGGATGGGCGACAAATTGCTCACCAAACATCTGGTCTTGTGCCAGTACTTCATATAACGTCGAGTACGATTACACTTTTGAAGTTACACTCAACTCATTCCTTTATTATTTAAATGTAGAATCTACCTTTCTTATTGGAATAAGATGTCTAATTTGAATCAAAATTATTGTGAATTATCTTATTGTTCATGTTTATCCCCCTGTTAAAGTATTGATTAAACTTCTCATTCATTCTATGCAGTGGCACCACCCATAGTTTCAACTCACATAATTCCATTATCTACAGTTTATTGGGGTTGTTTTTTCTAATAAGGATGATATCTTTGTTATTTCCATGTTTTGTTTTTCTTGTTGGATGTTTGTTTATAAATGTCACGGTAAGTGTTTTTATTACTATATAAAATGAACAAAATGCATGAACTGCAACAAATATTAAACAAGGCCGGTTTCTTTGGTGAATGAAAAGAAGACAGCTTGCACGATAAACACGAGTATCAGCGGTAGTTAACTCAATCTGCATTCTGTTGAGCAAACTTGGAAGGCAGTTGTCCACTGACATGTGTTACATAATCGCTTATATTCGTCAAAACTACTGAACCGAATCGATTGATGCTTTACATTAACATGTTAAAA
>JAMKCH010038494.1:0-33585 GCA_023653785.1 Ophioderma brevispina | reverse complement strand
ACAGATGATAGAGGGGTTTAAAAGGAGGGATCACAAAAAAGGGACAGTCGGCAACCAATAACTCTACCGATGCTGCAGAAAATCACTGCGTGCTTGGAATATATTTTTTTCCCAAGTTTGAGGCAGTTGCGTTTAAAGCGGCATTCTCAGTGGCTTTCTTTGGTTTCATGCGGGTGGGGGGAAATCGTAGCAAATACAAAGTATGATATTACTTGAAGATGTCACTGTCACGAGGGGAAGGGGAATGGATGTGAGATTTAGGCATGCAAAAAACAATCAGCGAGGGCCTCCTCAGGTGGTATGGATACCTAGCATACAAGGGGGTGAAATGTGCCCGGTGAGGTTTATGCAAGAGTACTTGGTAATTAGACCAATCAGAGGCCACCCACTATTATGTCATTTCGACGGGTCCCCGATTTCCAGAAGGCAATGTTGTGCTGTGCTGCATACAGCACTTCAATTTTGCAGACTGCCAACGGCAGGGTACAAGTCCCACTCATTCCGCATCGGAGCGGCCACCAGAGCCGCGGAACTAGGGATCCCTGATGATGCAATAAAACAGATGGGCCGCTGGAAGTCGGGAGCCTTTAAATCATACATTAGGTTGCCGTCCATGGAAGCCTATTAAGGGGTTCATATTCTTCATTGCATTGTTTCAGGTATCACGCTGGTTGTGTGGGTCGTAGGAGACTCTCATATTAAACGGGCGGCGGAGTATACACGTGTGGCCAGGGGTTACAACCTTGGACTCGAGGACGTTCAGATATGGTGGAAAGGAAAGGGAGGGGCCAAGCTAATGGATGTGGAGGAGTTGATCAATTACCTACAGTGGAGGCACTCAGCACCACACATTATTATAGTTCACTTGGGCTCAAACGATTTGAGCGATGGCCGACCGGTGCATATTTATGCGCAAGTGGGAAATGCAGTAAACAGAATAAAGGCGCTATTACCTCACACATCGATCGTTTTGTCTGAGATATTAGATCGGCCCTTCTTTTTTGGCGTACCAGATCAACAGCTGATGAGGCACAGGGTCAAAGAATGCAACAGAAGCATACGACGTATTGCGGTGAGAAATGGCGCAAGGGTGATTCGGCATCCAGAGATTAGCGGGGGCGACCAAAGTCTGTTCACATGGGATTGCCTTCACCTTAGCGATGCTGGCTACGATCGATTTGTATCTAGGTTATCGTCAGGGATCAGATTCTTCCAATTAAACCAGGGATAGTTTTTCTTTTGAAGTTGGGCCCGGAATGGGGATGGCGGCCGGAGCTCGTTATGTTCATTCGTAGATAACGAGCCCCGGATGGCCCCTTCGGGAAGGAGTTAAGTCTCCTTAAAGAAACGAATCAAGATTGGATGAGTTGAACCTCTATTAAATTAAGTGCAAGAATAGAAGAGTGAATTCGCCTTCAAAATCATATACCAAGGGTGGGACTGAGTTAAGCCTTCTCAAAGAATAAGAATCAAGATTGGATGAGTTAAACCTCTTCATAATTATATGCCAAGGATTGGAATGAGTTAAACCTTCTCAAAGAATAAGAATCATGATTGGATGAGTTAAAACCTCCTTCATAATTATATGCGAATGAGTTAGGCCTTCCCAAAGAAAAGAATCAAGATTGGATAAGTTAAACCTCCTTCATAATTATATGCCAAGGGTGGGAATGAGTTAAGCCTTCCTAAAGAATAAGAATCAAGATTGGATGAGTTAAAACCTCCTTCATAATTATTTGCGAATGAGTTAAACCTTCTCAAAGAAGAATAAAGATTGGATGAGTTAAACCTCCCTCATAATTATATGCCAAGGGTGGGAATGAGTTAAGCTTCCTAAAGAATAAGAATCAAGATTGGATGAGTTAAACCCCCTTCATAATTATAATATGACATTGAGTGGAATGAGTTCAGTCTTCAAATGATAATTTGAAATTACATGAAGGACGAGTTGTACCTCCTCAAGGTTAAATGGAAACAAATCATTTTTGGCATAAAGATGAATAATTCAAAATGTGATCTTTTGATTTATAAGTATTCGTTGAATTGTATAGGTTATGTTATAAAGGTAGTGATATCAGCTTTGTTATTGCACAGGGAGAACATTGACAATCAATAAAGATGGTGATTGGACCAGCATTTTGCTGCAACGGGAGGGAATCCTACGAGTTACAAACATACACATATATGTATGATCCAGTGACATACTTAAAGTCCTTTTTATCCAAGTATTTTGTTGGAAATAAAAAAGCCCCATGTATATCAACCATTTTTCTTTGCACCCCGAAGTTGTTAAAAATTTATAATTGTTTGCGTTTAATGCGATCGTGACCAATTTTCCAAAGAAGAATCATTACATTTACATTCTAGTTCCCTAATGCCGGTCTAGATGTCCATTTTTCAACAAGCCACTAGTCGAAGGGCAGTTTTGAGTATAAAAAGCAATTGAAACGTGTTTCTCTCTGGTATTATGCTAATTCATCTTCCGGTCCTCAAAGCTAAAGATAACTACGATTAAGGCGTTTGGAAAGTCATTCGGGTGTCTATACATATGTTTTCAGGGTCAGAGAAAACAACTAGACCATCAGTTAGTGTTATGCCATTATTGACAATTAATTTGCAAAATTTAAAACGCGGCCATTTTAATTTCATGCAAAAATGTAACGGTTCACATGACCTAATACTATAAGATCATGCACCGTGAGTTGGGAGCAAAGTGGGTTACATGCTTGAATGAAATACCAAAAACACCGTTTTCCACTTAAATGAGAGTAAGGCATAATCTCTTTTTTGAGATAGCTACTAAAACTATGTATTGTTTTTGTTAAAAGTAAATGTAGGAAGGACCCCAATTGCAATGTCTGTGCATATACAGGTGCAAACAAGTGTCATATAGGTGGGAAGGGAAATTTGATGTTGTAAAAAGTACAATTTCTGGCGTCTAATTGTTGCCTTCTAATTAAATCACTAGCTTAACACTGTTTGTATGAGTCAAAAGAATGCACATAAAAATACAAACAAAATGAGAGATGAGATGTTATTTATTTAATACATGCAGGGGTACAAAGATTATAAAACCAAAAACAAAAAATGCAAAAAGCCCGAATATCAAAAATCCGTAGACTATAACACATGCTCATCTAGGCACCTCATCCACCTCGCGGACCCTTACGACTTAACATTACGGATACAACTCAAAAGTAAAAGATAGCACAAATTGAACGGCTACCATATCCAAGCTAAATTCCCTTTAAAATGAAGATATTAATCGCTGAATACCTAATTGGTTTTCTGCACAATAAAAAATGTTTACAAATATTTGTAAAAGGTACCGCCACCATCAGTTGTATACCCCAACTCATGGCGCATATGACCATAACTAATGATCTTAATTTAAGAGTGCATGTCTGATAAAACCACCTGACAATTTCCGAGGGCAGAAGAGAAAGGTTCTGGAAATCTCTGATATTTTTTTACGGGGAGTTGGATGTGAAACATTTCACTTGCGTTGGACTAATTTCCCTTTACAAACATTACCGTGTTTCTAGCATCAGATGCGGGATTTGCCAATTCGCATTTTTTTGAGGATATTTTAAAACCTCTTTATTTCGTATTGTCCAAAGATCTTTTTTTAATTGGCCACGATAAACTATATTGCAGGAATATATATTATATTAGCTGGTTTTTAAATGCATATTTAAAGGAAATGGGTTTATCATGTCTCAGGTTTCTATTATGGGTAAACCCTTTGTGGTTAAAAAGTTAGCGATTTTAACACAAAACATGTCTTTTTAAAATACTTAAAAAAAGCAAAAAACTAAGAATTTCTTCTTTTTAAAACAGGGATGGTACAAAGTCTAAAGATGTCCAAGAAAAATAAATTTTAACGTTGGTCTTTGCATTTTAGTTTAGGAAAATCCATTTGTTTTAACCATCATCTTACCAACCTTTTGAAAAACCCCTTCAGCAAGGAGTGGCTACCACCCCTCCGGGACAACTAGAAGCACTTGTACTTAGAAGGTTTTGTACCAATGGATTAGCTCTGTCTCTCCTAAATGATACCAAAATGAAGTACAAACCAACCTGTATGTCACAATAGGATAATGAAATTCTGACATAGTAGTCAACAGGTGTACATGGAGAAAAAATTCAATTTACATCAAAGTACGGGAATACCGTTTGCAGATTGAAATCTCATTTGTACAGATGAAAAAAACAAGGTCAGTGGAGTATTCGTGACAGATCTATGGTAACATTATAGTTTACAGTACCTACACATACGAAATAACAACAATTCTGACACGGGTGGGGGGGGGGGTTCTGTGATGTGGAGCGTTAAGAACTAGAGAAAATATTACCGTTATTAATGAAAGGCCAATGGTAGATTTGGCAGGGTTTGCCAGGTTATCGATGAAGTTTTTGTTATTTATTGATTGATTTATTCTTGATTGAACCCAACAAAGCCTTCTACGAAAGGGGGGGGGGCGGTATATGTTCAGGGGAAAACATATATTAAATTTTCGTAGATTATAGGCCATGTGTTTTCACTGTAATTTGCGGCATGTGCATAAATTATAATTACAAAGGGGGGAAGAGGGGGCGACATTCCCCACAAGGGGAAAGCTGCCCCCCCCCCACTGGTCATACACAGGGTGAGAAATGGGTCAGGAAGGAATGAGGCAAAAAAAACAAATGTTGCCCAGTAGGGTGCTTAGACCGCAACCTAATGCGAAATGTGTTTTTTGTTATTTTTTTGAAAAGAATTTCACCAAAATATCGCGCAAATCGGTTAATTTAGCAGGGCACACAGTTCAAACCTATTGAATGTTGAATGGTGGGCCACAGCTCACATTATTAGTTTTTGCGGGATGTTGTGTACCCTTTGTAAGTATAGTGATTTGTTTAAGAGGCATCTATTCTACTTTTAGTGTACTTCTTGTGCTGGATAAACCGCCTCCATAACATCCTTCCAAACCAATGGTACAATCAATAACCGATTTTTTTCAATATTATAATCTCAACATAAGTAAGCCGTTTTGTATATCACATAAAGAGAAAATACAGGCTTCACGGATTTTTTTTTTCATCTCATTTCCTTGTTTTCAATCCAGATATACTGTCAGTATACTGCGGACACAAATCGCTTTTTCCACTTTCTGTTGATGAAAAAACCGTGACAAATTTTTTTAAACATAAGTGATTCCAACACTTGAACAGATATGAAAATCTTTAAAAAGGGTTACTTCATAAGAAACTCCTAAAACGCGACGTATGGTGGAAGTTATGATAAATAAGTTCTGGCTTTAAGAATAAAGTGAAATAACACTTCGCATACTGTTGGTTGTTAAACTTAGACGAGAACCATGAGCGTACAGCTGGCGAACAGCAAACCTGGAGAGAGAGTTTTTATGGTCTTGAAGTATCATAAACGCAATTCCTACCAACACTTTGATAACTTTTATCTTCAAATTTCAAATTTTGTTGACTACTTCAACAATTGTAAATGCACAAGATAGTGCAATTTTTTATTTAACCATTTCTTTGGATTTGGAGTGTTATTTTGGGTCGCAATTACATTCCTTCTGCATGATTTTAACAGCTATCAAATTTTGTAAAAATTCAAAGTTCCATTTTCATTGAGTGCAATATGTGTTTTTATTATTTATGAAAAGAAGATATTTTATCACTTGAATGATTGTTGACATTTTAAAACTTGTGTCGATTTAAAAACGTAGAAATCTTTTGTTTACTTTAAACTGTGTTTTGTTTCTTTGTTCAAGTTGCAATCTTTGTGAGCCTTGAGACAGCAGGCATAATGGGGACGCAACTCTGCCCATGCTTTAAAGTGGCACAAAAAGCGCTTTTTGCTATATCGCACTAAATTGATTATATCTCTGGATGACAAAAGTAAGTAGAACAATAAGATGAAACCCAAACACCATGGAACAGGCCTGGTCTTTGTTCTTAATATTATACCAAGTAAGAGTACTTATTTTGAAATTTCATATTTAACCAATTTTTTGTCTGATGTTAACCATTTTTTGAGAAAGGCTGTAAATGACAAAGTAACATAGATGTCAGGCTACACTAAAAGAAAATAGTTTACTAACAATTTTACCGACAGCCAACTTAATAAAAAAGAGAAGATTCAAATATTTGAGACCCCCGGAAAAAAAGAAAACCAGTGGGTGTTGGGACTATCGGTCCCAAAACCCGAACGACGGATACCTTTCGATTAATGCCAAATATTAAAAGTTGAATGCTCGCTTGGTTTCACATTTACCTAATTGTAATGTAATGAAGAACCATGTTTTATTATTTTTAAAACACCTTTATTGAGTTCAAAGCGGGGTCAAAGAAACCTATTTTGTGGATACTTTGCATTATTAAACGTAGGTTTGTCATGTGAAGTTATGCCTAAATGTTGTTTAAAGTAAGTGTCCAATTGTACCACACAGAATGAGGTGGTAACTTGTTCTCTCAAAAGTTAGAAAATACTGCAACTACTTTTTTGTACGGAAAACAACATGTTCGAAAGAAAAAAGGTCAGATGCTGTAACTACAATCCCGGTGTGAAAGCAGATATAGTCCGGAGGAACCATAGTCCGGGGCGCCATAGACGATAAACGGATTAAAGCGTGAAGCTAATGTTGCGTTAAAGAGTCACTGATCGATTGCTCTATTGTTCACCATTGTTCCCGGGACTAGGAGTACGCAGGACAATGGTGACTTCAACACCGGTATAGAAGTTTTATAGTACGCCGGCCTCATAGTCCACCTATAATGGTAAAGAATAGAGCACTCGATTCAGTTGACCGCTTTATTACGTGTCATCTATGGAGCCGGACTATAATCCGTCCCGGAGGTTATATCTAATTTGACACGGTCAAATGAGTTTGGGCCCGGTTTTGTGATACCTTTACATGCATTTTGAGGGCGTATGGCATCATTGAGATTGCACTGAAGTAGGCAGATTAATATAAAGCTTGAACAAACCTAATACTTAACCCCCCACCCACCGATCAATGTTGGGCGGTCTTAAAGAGCATTTCAGTTTAAATGGTTCAACATTGACCGGGGGAGAGCAGATAGTAAAAATTATGAATAAAAAAATACAGTGTTCACGGAAAACGGACGCTTATTCTGCCATCGCGGTTTTTGAATGGGGACAAAGGCACATGAGGTACAAGGTCATAAGGTCACAAACACACGGACAGCACTTAACCAAGATCATTGAATTCAAGTGTTCATGAAAATGATTGGACAAATACAACCAAGCAAATTGAAATCTATTCTGACCACCTTTTGGGGCCATGACCTCTAGATGACCAGTGACCCCACTCTGGGAGAGGGTAAACTTGTGGGGCACTACCCAAGGACCATTACATGCAAGTGTCATGAAAATACATGTGTGCATGTGGAAACTCAGTGGATAATTATGTTTAGGCTTAACATTTTTACCACAGACAGACACCGGGGGGGGGGGGCACTTGTTTTCAAAGGTGGATATGATGCGTGAACACGAAAACGCGTAAAAAGGGTGTCTTTTTTCCAACAGGCGATGTACGCGCGTACATTGATTAGGGTGTCAAAACAGCAAAATGTGGAAAAAAGGGTATGTTTTTTCTTAACCCTGAAATTGTGATACTCAAATTAAGCAGATATCAAAAAGATTAAAAATATTGTAAAGCAAAGCAAGATAGGGTAGAAAAAAGTGACGAAAATACTTCTTTAGTGTAGCAAAACAGACAAAAATACTTGTTTAGGGTATGTTTTTAAGTCGGTGAAAATACTTGTTTAGGGTGCATTTTGTAAGTCCATGTTCACGCATCATATCCACCTTCGGATACAAGTGCCCCCCCCCCCCGGGAGACAGACGAATACCCACACTACCAAAGTAATCCATGTGTGTCCTCTTGCAGACGACACAAAAATAAAATTTAAAGTCAATGCTAAAGTAACCCTTAGTTACTGTACCCTTTACATTAAAAAGGGTGTGTCAAATTCAAATGTAATTTTGGAATTAAGGTATGTCGGCAGTGGCCTCTTACGCAGAGAATTATGTTGTAATCGGGTGGAGCAACTTTGAACTGTAGTAATTTTACTCAAAATCTACTTTCAAGTGTGCCGTGCCGTATGGAGATGTGTGTGTGTGTTGTGGGTGTGGTGTTGATAGGGGTGTGGCGATGTGTGTGTGTGATGTGTGATTGTGTAAAATAAGTGTAGTGAAAGGCCATCATAGTTATTATTTTGTATCTGACCAGTAATATAAGCACTAATCTGAGCTTAAAAGAGCATGTTTTAAGGGTGCATTTAAGGTGTTTAAAATTAAATACGTGGATAACTTTAAAATTGTGTATTTACATAAGGGGGCAAAAACCCAATGGTGATTTTTTATATTTTGCAAAGTAATACCAAAGGTTACGTATGACATATATTTTTTTTCTCCTGGGTGACTGCCTGTGAAAAATACGATGGCTCCAATTTTAATACTATTTTAACGCAAAAATGACAAAAATCGGGTTCATTATGTAAGCATTCCTCCAATACTAAATGATGAAAAGTAAAAAAATATGTGCTACACATGCTCTATGAGGTTATTGAAACTATGTATAAATATCAGTGTCAGACATAACAGAATATCAGTGTTACAGTTTAAAAAGCAATATGCCATGGATTCGTCTATAGGTATTTTGAAAAGATGGCAAAATATGGTATTTTCTGTCTAGAAAAACTGCTTCATGGTATATAGACTGAAATTATTACTGTCATGAAGCATAAACCATCAATATGATTCATATGACAAATATGGAAGGATGTGTCAACCTTAATCTTCCCGCCAATCAGGTGGTTGTCTCTGGACAAAACTTCTTAATCCTTGACCCCCCTGAAATGAAAACATATGTATAGACACAAGAATGAAGTACAAGCCTTAATCTTGAGGTAGTACAAAAATGTTATGTTACAAAAAATGTCAAATTTTTATGCAAATTAACTGTTTTAACGTTGACCTAATGCTATAACTAATGAGCTAATTGTATTCCTTAACCCTGGAAAACCTTTGTATAGGACACAAGAATGACAGTCATTACAAAAACCTTAAATCTTGAGTTATGTACAAAACAAACGTTAAACTGGCGGCAATTTGGAATTTATCCTAATTAGGCACATCTCCTTCCAAAATCAACTTGGGGACCAGGAAACAAATTGGGAACTAGCATAAAAGTTAACATCTAAAAAACACCAAACAATGCTTTACTCAAAAAATGCCTTCGGCATGTTGAAGGAAGCACTTTTTTCAGAAAATGGAACCAGTTAGTCAGAGGGATTTGGAAGACGATAATACCAAATGGTGATCTTGTGTCTGATAATCGATTTTTATTACGTTTACGTCGACCGGAGTACAAGTAATGTTTCTTTATTGCAAGGTATATTTGTTCTTGCAATATTTAAGATGGGGTTATAGTTATTTCTAACTTTCATCAAGTTTTAAACTGAAAATCTACACCCCCAAGATGAAACTAGACAGTAGGTACCCAAACGTAATTTTTCCTGTTTTCAGTTACCATAAACGGCTATATTTGTTTATAACAATCAAATATTTTTGAACCTGAAAAAGGTAGTGCGATCAAGCGTTTCCAAAATTCGATTAAGTGATTCTTCTAAGCCATCAAGGAATAGAGCTAGAGTAGATCGTCTTGCAGATTGAGACAACTCAATTTCTGTACCTGCTATATTTTTCTGACTTTTGTATTTGTTTGTTATTTCATTCAAATTTATCACATTGGTCCACATTCAGGGGAAATTTTAAGTATCCCTCTGTTCTTCCATGTGGGCCCAGCAAATACAACATTAAAAATACATATTAATTACTTAGGTCTTAAAAAACTACTCAAATACAAATTGTCATATCAGAGTTTAAAATGCAAAATAATATGTTAAAATACCGCCAGCATAAAATATGATCAAATAGGTACACTATAAGAATATGAAAAACTACAATAAAGTACAATTTCGAATTGCACTTTTACATTAAAAACATATGATCTCATTTTAGGAGGCAAAAAATACAAATCAAGTCAAAATTAATGTTTAAAAATTATTAAACCGGGATATTACTAAGCCAAATATTAAAAAGATTACCAAACAATTGCACAATCAAAATAGTAAAATTTAATATATTAATTTTTATCATTCCGATTTTCAACATATAAGCCAGCCGATCAATTTGCACCATGAGTTTTCACCAAATTTGCACAAAATTTTCAAAATAGAGCCAGGCCGATCTTATTGCAATGAGTTTAACATATTGATCAAAATCATAGTTATAGTTGAATGTAAATACTTGTTTTTGAACGATGGCTACATTAGCTGGAAATGAACGTATGACTCCATTACTTAACTAGTTTACCATCCCCGGTTACGTGAAAGACCGCCTACCGAATTCAAGAGCTGGCTTTATTGTTCTCTGTTTTTCAAAAGTACTGGACCGGGTGGTACCAATGCTATAAGCTGCCCCTAACAAAAGTACAATTGAGGTGTACAAGCTACGACGTGACACTCTTGCCAGACAATTTGAAAACAGGACAATATTCAGTGTAGTCTCTGCGCTTTTCAAAACGTTCCCAGACCATTTAAGGCGAAGATAAGTTGGAAACTTGTTCTGATAGGAACCCTAAAGAATAGCTCGGGCTGATCGAATCTGTAGGCGCCTCAATTCCTATTACTCAAGATTTACTGCAATTACCCCAAACCATATCAAATTAATCCAATAGGGAAGTTGCGTGATTTGGGAGTAGTGTGAGACTTCAGTGTGAGGATATGTCTAATTCTGTAAAGAAGAAAAGAGACCATTATATTTTGGCTACAGTAGTCGTTACATGGTAATGGACAGTTCCATTTTAAAATTTGAATATCAAGTGAAGACCCAAATACTTAAAAACTCCGCACTGTTTCTAGTGGCTATATCTGATGCATAAGCTCAGATTTGGAGCTTTTTTGCTTTTCTGGTGTGTTCCAAAGAAAAAAAAAAAAAAAAAAAAAAAAAAAAAAAAAAAAAAAAAAAAAAAAAAAAAAAAAAAAAAAAAAAAATGGTAGTGATTTCTTCAGCAGAGTTTCCTGCACAAAAAACTGCAGTGTCTTCAGCATATAAATTTATCTTGCAATCTAGGACACATACAGGTAGACTCTTGATGTTCAACGTGAATAGAAGCGGGCCTAAGATTGAACCCTGTGGAACACCCAAATTTACATGTGCCATTTCAGAGAGTGTATTCCCTATTTTAGTTAGTTGTTAACTTTCTGAAAGATAAGACTTGAACCATCCAGCACTACGTAAATTTTCAATAAGAATCGGATGGCAAATGGTATCAAATGCCTTCTTGAGGTCCAAAAACACAGCTCCGACGAGATGGCCATCATCGATATTGTTAAGAATATAGTCGGACACTTCTAGAAGGGTAGTAAGTGTAGAATGTTTGGGTCTGAAGCTTGACTGCTTCTAAAATTATGACCTTACCATACAAACATGCGACTAAACCACTAAAATACTTGATTGAAGTCCGTTTAAAAAGAAACATGCTCGCTCGCTTAAAAGTGCCCCAGTCAACCGCAGTTTAAAAATACAAGTATTCAAAAGTTTACAAGGAATAGCATTTCACTATTTTTTAGCGATTGTGTAACGATTTGTTCTGCACCTGATCTTCAGTAACTTATTACTATTTTCTTTGGTAATATTTCACTGTGACTTTAACATGCTTTAGTAACGTCTTTATACGTGGTTAAATTGGTACTAATCTAGGGCAAATTTGTGATATGTTCCCTGCGATTGCAATACTATGACGATTCTCGAAAGCGTGTGAATAATCAAGGTAACCGGGCTACAATTATTGCTAAGCAGCAAATGCATGGATGATCTTAAATTTACCAATAATTTTCAATGTTTCTAACACACTGGAGTTAACTGTTTGCTTACCTCAGGTTAGAGAGCCATGCAAGGTAAGCAGATTTTTTTACCACATAGCCTTGCGTCTTCACGAGATACAATTCCACAATTATCTTTTATATTGAGTTCATGTTCATATACGACATAATTTAACTCACCAATATAATTATTTTATCGTTACAATAGGTCGGAACCAACAAAATGTTATATTTGTTGAAGTAGTACATAATGAGAGAGCACAGAAGGACCGCATTGGTTGTCGTTTCTTTATCGGTAAGTTTCGGGGATTTTATAATTAGAACTTGTATTCCCTATAACAATTACAATAAAAATGCATAATTATCACGCTATTTAGGTGAAAAACATCAAAAGGGAGAAAGGGATGAAATGATATGAAAAAAAAGAAATAAAATGAAGTTTTGCCTTAACTGGCCCATATTAGGTACAGCTGCATCATATAAAGTCAATTGAACAGGCGACTAAGCAAAAAAAAATATTAAAGTTGGTGAGAAATTTAAGATTTAATGCTGAATGTAATCTGAATTAGGTTTTAAATTTTTGATTAGTTTGAAACTTTATGGAATTATACTCGGTAAAGGAAAACCTTTCATGTTTATCTACCCAGGTTGCAAACAGTGGTAATTCGTTGATAAACTTCATTCATATCAGCTCTTTAATGTCTCAAATTGGCTTACCGCAGCGGGCAAACGCGTTTAGTGTTTCTTTTCGATCAATGGGTTTAATGTACAGGGTGCAGCGGAAAAAAGTACAACCAAATAGGGATTTTTTTATGAAGAAACCTTAACGGAATATACCAAATAATCCTTTGTAGATAGTCCGCGTCTTACCAAGCCGTTTTTGTAACACGGTTTACCAAGGGGGTATTCGTTATAAAGCACCCGATGCTATGATTTTGATACAGTTGATAGAATGGTCCTCCTCTTTACATTGAACCAAATAAGTACCAACAACCTATTATGGCGTCCCAATGACGTCATCAAGTCCTCGAGTCGCAAAATCGGCATTTTCCATAAAATAGGCGAAAATCCAATTTTGCGCTAAAAACAGGAATATCGGATTTTTATGCGGTTTTCAGCTCCTACATTATGGCAATTGGCTAGTTTTTACAACATAAACATATAGTTTGAGAGCCATACTGTGCTAATATTTTCAAAAATGCACTATAAAATAGCCTTGGTGGCAACCACCCCCCCCCCCTTACCCTTCGATTTGACGGCCTACCCTAACCCCGGTAAGGTGCTACCTTCACATTTTTTTTTGCTACAATGACCGAAAGGTGAGAGAACGATTACCTAGGAGCTTTTTATGAACGTTTTTGTCATTTTAGCGCCCCGGAGCGAACTTCACTGGGGGGGGGGGGGTTTTGGTAAGACGAGGGTTAATCAACTTTCACAATAATTTAAAATTTTTGAAATCGATCAAGCCATTCAAGGCTACTTATTTTTGTGATGGTATCCATTTTCTGCCCGAACACAATTGCTCACTGGACTGTACACATGAGACTATACTGCGCAGCGTGAGGGCTTCAAAATAAATTAACAGATTGATTATTTGGCCATATTAAATGTTCCGAAGCGATATGTGTTGCATGTAATGACATAATACTTAAGATTATGAAATTAACCAATATATTTTAAAATGGAACATGTTAATGCGTTTATCTTGTTCACCATCCCTATCATGCTTATTTGGAAGTTTTAGTAGGTGGAATCAAAAGAATGAAAGAAATGAATGCTGCATATTGTTTGCTTCAAGGTCCAGATGAAATGTATTCATTAAATATTCATTTTGATCTTTTTGCTATACGGTTTATTTACAGTCTACCAACGTGCAACCAGACACTCTTCATTAAGGGAGGGAGTGGGCAGGCGATGGGAACATTTCACTTTGGGACATCACTAAAAAACACATTTGGAAAGGTGACCACGCGTAACTGTCAATACTATCAATTTTTTACTTTTTCTGATCTCTGTTGGGGCCAGTAGGGGGCAAAGATTTTGAAGGTGGATCCAACCCTTAATCCTTCCCCTCCACCGCCCCTCACCCACGTGCGTTACGTCACTGGGGTTCCCTGAACATTTATTCCAAATGGTAATAATGGGGAATGCTTGCAATCCAAAGCTGAACGTAAAACCAAGAGTACTCTTTAGTTACTATAGCGTGTAAATCTTCGGGCTTTCACATCGGGTACTTTCACTTCAGCAACTGTAACTTTTAAACGCGTTAATCAATTTTAAGGCCGTAATTTTTATATGAGATCTAACAAGTCCGGGATTCTACTACAAGAGAAAAATATGAATAGCAAGAGGGTTTTCCATTGAAAATCGCTTCATTTGGTTGACTTTTTTGACTCACCTGTATTCGAAACAACAAATTAGATTTATTGTTTTACAGTTATACTGTTACATCTGTTATGGTAGATAACAGCTTCCAGGTTCAGCCTAAAAACTTTGTGCTCTAATACCAGCAAAAATAACATCGGATATCGGAATCGCCTTTGATAACCCCAAAAAAACCATTTTGACATAATTGCGATATTAATTTCGAATTAATTTTGAACATAATCAAGCTGAACATAAATAGTACTGATTATTTGACTATGATAAGTTTTATTTTTTCACAGCTTTGTGGGGTACCTGTAACGGAGCATATGGTTCATTAGACAACAGCCTGATCACAAACAAACAATGAAAATCCGTTGGTTCTACCTTAACTATGGATAATGCGATGCATACAGAGTGGTCCAAAAAAAGTGGTACACTTTTTCAATCTGCACAATTTCTCAAAATAGTATTAGTTGGATATTGTCAATATTTAGATCCAGTGGGATTTTCGTGCCAAAATTGATTTTATTGGCTAACTTTGTCAATTTTTGGGGTGCTGATTCAAAAAAGTAGGTGCATTTTTTCAACCACGCCTTCAGTCGCCATTTTGAATTTCAAAATGGCCGCCATTTTCATTATATTTTGTCCTATATCTCGGGATGAGGCCAACTTAGAGGAGTGAAAATGGGGGCAAGACCACATGTTTTGCGAGTTACCAGGGATTCCATTGAAAGAGTCTTACTTGTAACTGATTTGGTTGCCGCCATTTGAATTTCAAAATGGCTGCCATTTTAAACTTGTTATGTCCTGTAGCTCGGCTTATAGCAACTTAGAATAGTAAAAAAGGTGGCAATACCATGTTTGTAACCGAGAATTACTTAAAAGCATGCCTTGCTTGTCACTAATTTGGGTTAGCCGCCATCTTGAATTTCAAAATGGTCGCCTTTTTAATTAATAATGTACAATTGTCCCATATCTTGGCGTGTGAGTAACATAGAAAGTGAACGTGTGGCAAGACCCATGTATTGGTACCAGGGATTCCATTGAAAGCATTGTCTTACTTGTAACTGATTGGTTGGCCGCCATCTTGGATTTCAAATGGCTGCCATTTTCAATATGTTATGGCCTGTATCTCGGCTATGAGCAACTTAGAATAGTAAAAATGGTGGCAAATACCATGTTTAATACCAGCGATTCCATTAAAGCATTGCACCTGCTTGTCACTACTTGGGTTGCCCGCCATCTTGAATTTCAAAATGGTCGCATTTTTCCATTAAATATGTACAATTGTCCCATATCTTGGCTTGTAACGTAGAAAAGTGAAAGAGGTGGCAATACCCATTTTTGTGATTTCAGGGATTCTATAAAGCATTCTTTTTGATATCTAATTTGGTTGTCGCCATCTGGAATTTCATTAATGGCCGCCATTTTCATTATATGTTGTCCAAACGGGAAACTGCCGATCTTAAATCCGTATCTGTTGATTTTATAATCCCAATAAGCCTAATTAGACGCCATCATAACAATTCAGTGTAACTTCACGTGCGCCGGCGCTTTGGTAAAGTTACGGGCGGGATAATTAAAGACATGGCATTGCGTAACTGCTTGGGCGCATGGGCCGCTCTAGGATGGAGCTGATTTCAGATTTTAGTTAAATCTGATGTGTTTGTAACAAAATAGAAGGGCTTAACTGTGATTGAATACGTCCAAGTAAGTACTTAATTTTAACGGCCACTTTATTTAGCTTGGTTTTCAGATTTTCAATAATTAAATTTATGAGTAAATAAGTAAACGAAGACGTAGGGTGGATCAATTGGGACACGGGATTGGGTAAAGTTTATGGAAACTACTAGGTCTTCGATCTACCTTTCCGCGTGCGGCAAGCCAGAAGGTTCAGATTTCAATTTCTCCGGACATCATCAGTGACCTCATGGAAACCAGATTTGTAAGGAGCTCCAACTGATTTCCTACCGCCCTCTATAGGCTAAGTGCTTGGCCGTTCTCCAGGGATATCCCCTTTTATTTTATTGTAGGTCCTCATCTCCAAACTGTCATAACACTTGATCTGGACTTGTACGAAGAGAATGAAACGCAATATTCAAAAGGAATTACCAACTGGGTTTGAGAGTGGATTGAGATCCATGCTGGTTTTGCCTCACCTCATGCTATCGCAAAGTATCTTGACCCATAAGCACAGAAGCTGATTCACAATTCAACATGGAAATCCATCCAAATCTTTACTGGAAAGCGTTTTTAGCGTGGTGTAGAGTACCCAATGTAACCGATATTCAGGTCTGCTATGACGTCCTCTTTGAAGCAACTTGCAGCTAAGAAAACTTTGTATACCATAATTCTGAAATGTCACAAATCCACAATAGGCTTCATATGGACAAGAAGATTATGGTGGGTGTCTTTGAAGAGTTAAATCTCAGAGACAGATCCGACTGCACTTCGTCAAGACCTTCCGCAGATGGCCAAAGAATTTTCCTAAGTTATATTGAAGCAGGTAGAGAGTCTACATTTATTCCAGCAAGTGGACAGGGAGAGTGGGAGCTTGGACTCGGTGCCCTTGGGGAGCAAGTCAAATACTACTTTGCTCATAATCTCTACAAAATATGCCAAATGTACCAATTTGTCTTGCCCAATAAGAGTGTTTAGGCAATGACCAAGAACTTGGGAAGCTCTAAATCTGGTGATTTCATGGTTACTAAGGTCAGGTATTCCAAAGTCAGGTATTTCCATTCACAAATCTGTTCGTGGAACCAAACATGGAAACAGCTTATCAGAGTTTTCTGTTATCCGCAGATCGCTGTTTTCCTCAGATGGCCGTTCTTTAATCCCAATGACAGTACCTTTGTCCATGTCATGATGGAGTCTAAACAGGGAAAACAACAATGACTCTCAGGTAGACTTACACCGGCTGAGCATCAAGGGGTTGGAGATCAAATCAAATTTGTGCATTATAGACGCCATGGCAGGTTCGAGTTATCAATAAAGGTCCAACATGGTGACACTGTTTATTTTGCCAACACTTTGTCCGAGCAACAGTAAGATTGATCCGAGTATGATGAAGGATGTGATCTCTTCGACAGATATATTATTGATAACCACTGAAAGCTCAGACCACGTGGCCAAAGGGCTGGTGGCATTGATCCGGTCAATTTGACATCAGAGATTCAACTAATATCAAATAGTACCATGACAGATTACTGGGAAAGCTCTACTCCATGAATATGAAGGTAGCAGCACGAGCTAAGTTGGCATCCTCAACGTATTACAACAAACCAGGTGGTGTGGGCTCCAATATTGGTGAACACTCACTCGAGGAGGCAGACACTTTGATCCCAATGCATGTACATGCGTCCAAGACTGGCGGAGACATCAGGGATCTAGAGTATATTCGCCAGCCACAGAGTCTTCATTTACCTCATTGATTGGTGTTCCAACCCAAAAGCCTTCCAGGCGAGCTTCATTTCATCACCGAAAAGGAAAGCTAAGCGCACAGTTGACATGCAGCACAGGTGCAGCAGTTGGATGTGGAAAAAATATAGGTTATGAGGTCTGCACCGCTTTTAGAGGTACGATTGGGGAGAAATATAATCTGGCCTATCTAAGAGTTGGCGGGACAAAGCCTAGATTCAAGCTGTGGCGCAATGGCTGTATTCCAGAAATTTCGTGAGGCTAGTTCGACCTAGACAGCATGTTAAAATGTTCTTGAAAAACTTTTTGTGCATGGTGTATGTCAAGAACAGCAAATGCAGCCACATTTGGCCAAGAACAGAACTCTGTAAATGCAGTGACTTTGGTAACACAATTTTACAACGTAAAAAGTCCGAAGGACTATCCTGGAATTCATCATCATCATCTGTCATCCGTAGAAGGAACGTCGGAAGCAACTGAGACAAATTTGTACCAGGTTGCATATACTTATGAGTTGCTGGATGTCACCTTGAACAATCCAATCGTTAGCAATGACATCAGGATAACTACGTTCCTGCCACGGACTAAGTTCCCTCCCTCCAGGTGGTGTCCAGAAAAACAGGTGAGAGATAGGTTGGTCAATTGTACGCATGCGGTGACCGGCAAACTGGAGACGTCTCTTTTTAATGGTTTCTGATAGGAGTACATCTCCATATACCTCATTGTGGGAAATATGGTCTCTCCAGCTGATGTTAGTACTCTTCTAAGATTGTATATAAAAGCCATTGATCCTGTCCTTAAGCTTTGGGGTAATGGTCCAAGTCTCAGCTCCATAGAGAGTATACTCTCTACTCATCCCCTGAAGAACTTACGTTTCTATCCTGACTAGGTCCCCATGAGTTATGTCAGCAGTTGATGGAATTCAATAGCCTTATTTTTTTTTCTTGTGATGGAATGAAAAAAAAAAACATACTCTTCACATTTTAGTCAGTTTGCATGATAACTGATTTTGTCTCTAAAAGGGTGAATAACATGAAGGTATAACTTCTTTGCTTACGAAAATTTATGAATGCTTAACCTCAAAGAAAGGTTTAAAAATAGTAGAAATCTGTCATTTATATATGATAGTTGGGTTACATTTCATTGACAATTACCATTTAATCAAAACATAAAAATTGTCTAGTGGCGGCATTTGAAATCTTCCATGGTGGCCTGAGTTTGCTCATTGAAATAATAGGCATGCAGTGCTTTGGAATTATAATCATAGTACATGCATGCTACCATTTTTAGACTGCTATATTAATGGTATGGCTGAGAGTTTAAAAACAAGTGTAGAGATATGGCGGCCATTTGAAATCCAAGATGGCGGCAAAGCTAAATTAGATACAAGTAAGCCAGCTGTGTTAATGGAATCCCTAGTATCCAAACATGGGTATTGCACCAGTTCTACTCTGCCACGTTGGCTCACACCACCAAGCTATAGCACAGAAATAATTTAAATGGCGCACATTTGAAGTCAAGATGGCAGCCAAACCAAATCAGTATAAGTAGACGATCTTTCAATGGAATCACTGGTCATCACCAAAACATGGGTATTGCACCAATTTTACTCCTCTAAGTTGCTCCTAACCCGAGATATATTGACAAAACAATACTGAAAAATGGCGGCCATTTGAAATCCAAAATGGCGATGAAGGCGTGGTGAAAAAAAAATGCACCTAAGATTTTTGAAATCAGCACCCAAAATTGGACAACGTAAGCTATTAAATCATTTTGGCACAAAAAATCCCACGGGAAAACTAACTAAAACTGTACTAAAAGTGGGTGAGACATATCAAAATAGTTTGAAGTTTTTAACTACAATATCTTGTTGGAATCTGGTTAAAACGACGGCGTGAAAACAAAGCTCAAATGACAAAATGGCCGCCATCCTAGAGAAAAAGTTCAAAACCACTTTGCACACACGTATTCTATGACACTCTGTTGGTGGTCCACAAATTATAATCCAAGATTGATACAAACACACATTGACAATGCCCCCCGTCATGGGACTTGGTATTAAATAATAACCACAAATGTAGAATTAAGACACCTCAAATTAATTTCAATTTTCTCTAGAAGATTAAAATAAAACGGCTGCAATATTTCTTTTTTTTCTTTATTATATTTTCCCAAACATGCAAACTTCGAAAATGTACAACAGGGTCTCGATAAGTCAGACGGCAAGAAAAACGTGCATTTACCTTTCAATTTAAAATGCTTCCCCGATTGAAATCAACTTAATTAATTATGTAATTAGACATTCAAGTTCAGTTTCACGTTGATATATTCTCTCATTCATTTTCAAACGGTAAACACGTCACACAAACTTGAAGGGTCTTCAGTAGTTTGTTCAGTGAGTACACCTCCAGAATTCCACGCAATGGTATTGATTTCTTAACCATAAATGGTTTGTCCCATAGACTACGTGGGTTAAAGTGGGTTTTGACCATTTTTTCGCTACATGCCGCCATTTTGCTATGTGATCTTTGGTTTTTGGAACGCCGTTTTCATCGACCAGTTATAACAAAATCTTGTCGTTAATAAATATCTTCAAAAAAATGTGATATGAAACCCCTTTTTAGAGATTAGTAAGATAAACGTTTAAACCTTTTTTTGAACCAACTGTATGTAACCCAGATTCTCTTTGGAGGTTTCAATACCTATGCCCCTCCAAGAGCCGATATCATTTCTTTTTCTGACAACAACCGTTATCCCTTCATCAGCAATCACGATGTAGACAGTTTGAAGAAATTGTTGGATGCCACACCTGTGAGCGGTAGGTTGTCTCAAGTTTTTGTTGTTTTTTCTATCATAACAAGGCTGACGATTAATATTAAACGAATGGTTAATAGAATTCCCACCTATACCACTTTGTTTAAACTTTGGAACCACTGTCTCGAAGTTCTATTGTGTAATATTTTGTAAAATTTATTTATAACAGCTAACTTTTGAAATCATAGCAAACAGTGCCCTTTTGGAATAACGAAAATGACTGTAAATGCTTATACGAAACTATTCTCGCATGAGTAAAAATCATACACTGTAGGTACAAGTGATGCTATTTTTTCCAGTGTCAGAGTATAGGGTCCTTCCATAAAAATTGGCCATTAGCCTTGATTGCATAGAGCATAATTGGTAAACTCCTTTTGTCACACAGAGCTAGTGATGAAAGAATCTTCCTTGCACTCCAGCATAGATGTTAATTTGGAAGCGCCAACTATCTTGATGAGCTATATGATACATGGTCAAACATTATTCGAGAGAAGATTGAGACCTTTGTGAATAGAGGAAGCAGTTGCACTTTTTGCATCGATAGTGGATTTGGAAATCCATATGGTTGACT
The DNA here is from genome assembly GCA_023653785.1 of Ophioderma brevispina. Lineage (NCBI taxonomy): Eukaryota > Metazoa > Echinodermata > Ophiuroidea > Amphilepidida > Ophiodermatidae > Ophioderma > Ophioderma brevispina. The sequence goes on along the minus strand of JAMKCH010038494.1, from coordinate 12,494 downwards.
AAGTATATTGCGACTCCAAAATATTCAGCTGAAAAGAAAGCTCTAATCAATCTAAAAAATAAGGATAACAAATGCTTCAAGCATGCTGACACCATAGCCATACATCCAGTTCATATACACCCAGAACGCAATCGATAAAAATCTTAGAGCAAAATTAGAAGAGCTTAATTGGGAGGGCATATCTTTCCCCGCACCATTAAAAAATGTTGACAAGTTTGAGATGAATAATCCATCCATTTTCAAAAATGTTGCGGGATATAATGAGATCGATAGAGTGCATCCCCTGAGAGATAGCGATTTAGAAGGAAAATCTGATAGGTTGCTATATGGTCAAGTAACCAAACACATGAAACTCGTTACTTTTGTGGTAGATCTCAAAGGAGAGATTAAAAGTTCACAGGGATCTTTGTAAACTACATGGGGTGGTGAAAATTGAGATGCCTAAAAGGGATCCGCCTGGTTTTTAAGCACCACTTTAAATCTCAGAGTGTTCCGTTTTGAAACCTTTACAAAACAAATAAATACATAATCCCAATGGTAATTATAGACCAGTTAACATCCTACGTAACTCTTTTGTTGCCTTTCGATCCATTCCCGCGATCATTATGGCCCATATCATATACACCAAGGGGGTGCAAACGCTTCACACCCAGTCGTTCCGTGCTGGGCTTGACATTTTGCTAATCTTGCACCGGAATAATTATCAGTTTGGGTGCTTGTATACACCATAATGCTCAATTCGATACAACAATCCGCCAAAATATCAAGTTGTTGGATGTGGGTGCTATGGGTGGTTAATTTTGTCCTACCGATGGCCACACAACGAATGAAATGCACACACTCATCTCCTTGATTTAAATAAACCGCCTCAATGAATACATCTTTTCACCTAAGCGCGCATTGCATTATGAAAAAAAAGAGTATCTGAGCACAATGAGCCAGCTACACTATTATTACACCCGTACTCACCTCTACACTACATTAATTTGTATCACTACCGATTAGTGTATATGCAAGCGGCACCCACAGTATGTGGAAGAAGCGGAGGCAGCCATTGCTTTCTATTGTTGGTTTTCTAGGTTTTCTTTGTGTCGTCAAAACATGCGAGACGGTGAATTTTCTAAGAATACGTAATGTTTTGCCTCTCTATCTATATATAACCTCTTTGACTTAAACCTAAACAGATACAATTGCCCAGTGTGATAATCAGCCGACCTATTTCAGAATACAGGCTCTAACATGTTTACAAACATTGCTGGTAACTGGTCGAATCCAAAAAGTGTCAGAAACACGATCGATATGCACGCTCATCCTTACCGACGAGAGATTAAGTGAATACAGTGGAAAGCCCATACCCAACATGGCAGTGGCGTAGACAGGCGGGGGGGGGGGGGTGCCAGGGGGCAGTTTGGCCCCCCCTGACGACCTTGGCCGGGAAAAAAATTGTCAAAAATCATGCTAAAAAATCAGCCGTTTTTTTAGCCGCTCTGACCGTGAAAAATGGGCCCCCCCCCCAGTTTGACCCCCCTAAAGAGGTAAGATTTCCAAGACTGGGAAATTTGGCCCCCAGAGCGGGAAAGGCCCGTTTATGCCACTGCAACAGTGTAGTATAATAAAAGGTAATGGTGATTCATCACAAGAATTTTAAAAAGCATATCTTGATTTTTGGATTATTGGGAAACATTCATCGTGTTTTTTTCTAAGCGAGAGTATGAAAGGTCTTTTAATCATTAATGATAATGATTTTTGGTTAAAAATAGGAAAAAATGACTTAAGGGCTTTAAATTAAATACTCTATATACCTAACGTCCCTTAGAGGCTGCATTTAAATGCACTTTTGGAAAAAAAAAATCACGAACGGACCCCTGCCTTGTATTCATGGGTAAATTTTTGCCCCTAGATCATGATAAAGAAAAATACACCATCTCCCTTTTTTGCGGTGAATCGTCAGATTTTCCTCTAGGGATGTTAACGATATAAACAAAACATTTTAATCTTGGTCAGAAAGACTGGCGTGCTAGGTTTAATGATTTTGGGCCTAGCTACCAGGTTTTTGTTTAACGTTAAACGTTAAAATTGTTCCATATCAGCGCGGGCGTGTGGCGATCGAAAAAAACGAAGTCCTGTACAAGCATGGTACAGAGGGTTTTTTCAAAGGTCTATGTCCATGTAAGTATCGAGAAACTTTTTTTCCAGTATCACTGGTTGGAGAAATTTCCTATTTTAGTTAAAGGGTTGCAGGTTCGAATCAACCTAAAATGGTTGTGCTCTTAAAAAATAGGAAAGGAAACTTTGTTTGAGGTGATTAGAAAGATATTGCATTTGGAATAAAGTTACTTTTTTTTTTTCCACTTTTTAGGAAATCCAAAACCCTCGGTGAATTGTTAAATAAGGGTTTTTTAATCTAGAAAAAATAATTACTTACACAAATAGATTTCCTAATTCATGTTTTTATATGTATTGATTTGTAGTCTATAATTAATATTAATGAAGTGGTATTAGTTGCAAGCACCAACAACAGCCATGAATCTATAATAACACTGTGTTGAATTTCGTTGATGTTTATGCTTTTGACGAGGTATTGTCAACTGCAGCTCGAGCTGGTCTAGCCTTGTTCAAGGCGCATCTACAACTTCATCATCAATATAAGGAGTTGAGTCATACACCCGGTCCCTAAAAACTAAAAATGGCGAGACTTCACTCATTACACTAATTTGATGTCTCCAATTTCACCTGGCCTATGTTCCATGCTTCCACTAGCGAGGTTCCTAAGTTAAACTCAGGCAGAAGCGCCTTGTTCAGTCTGTCACGCTTTTTCTCTGCTTTGCAAAATTGATAGCAGTTTATACAGGTAAGGTTAAAACCACAAGGCAAGGTGTTTGAGGTTTGGTACTAGACTAGTAGGAATCACACCACTAAATAACTAAGGTGGGTAGCCCAGAACGACGTCAGTGCTGACTCAGTGTTGGCGTCCGTAATATGGCCCTTGCCTAAAATGAAGAGTCACAAAATTGTTGATATTAGTCCCGTGTCTTTAAAATGAAATTTGAAATTAATCATAAATGTGTGGACTAGTAACAACCGACCATTTGGGTGGTACAGATTTTGTCTGTGTCCATTTTTGTATAATTTCGGAGGGTTTGGGAAACTGTACAATTTTAGTTTCTAGTAACACTCAACTAGGCGTGAAACGTTTTGAAAACATGCAAATCTTCGATGCTCTGTATCTAAAAAAATTCAGCCTTCATCCTATGACTTTTTTCATTTTTGTTGAAGAGGTATGGGTGGCTAACTTCCAAAAAAATTCAAGTTTTGAAGTAACCATTCGCTTTATAGCTGTGAAATCGACGTTTGGTGAGAGGTGCATTTTGTACACAAGTCTATGGAGAGTTATTTTAGTGGTGTGATTCCAGTAGGATCCTGGATCCAGGCAGTTAGTGTGGGGTTGGTGGTGTATTCCCGTAGGATTTTCATGCTAAAATTGATTTTAAAGTGTGTTTGGGTTTCAGTAGGGCCTAAACTGTCAGAAACTGAATTGGGTGGCAATTTTCGGACTGTGCCCCCGCCGCAAGGGGGAAATGTTAGTACAGGGAAAATTTAAAATCAAGGTCAAGTGTGTTTTAAAATATGTAACACTGCGTTCCTCTCCTCATAAGGATAAAATAAGTATAGTTTGCCAGTTCCAACTTAGTTTAAAGCGGTTAAGCCTCCAGAATAGTTCAAGGTCACCCTGGGGGTAAATGCTTCGATTTGTTGAAAGTGGTGTCAAATGATCCTTGTGTCATACTGAAACAGAAAATGCATTTTAACTGTTTTGGTGATATCACCATGTGCGACATCCAGGGAAAATTCGGGTGACCCCCGTAGACCATGTAGACCCTTACATTTTGCTATGAAATAACCCAACCAAATGTCACACACACTGTAAAATACATTTGTGGATCCTGTGATACATACAAACAACTTATCACACCATTTTCAACAAAAATCTGAGCATTGGTAATTTTTACCCAGATGGAACCTGGAACCATTATCGGGGCTAGAGCGCTTTAACTTAAGGTCGGAACCAGGCAATATATACTTTTTTTAATCCGTATAATGAGACGAACCATGTAGTTTATCAATTAAAACAATTTGCACTCGATTTTAATTTTTCCCTATAGTAACGTTTTCTCTTTCCTCCTTGAGAATGGGGAAACATTCCGAAAATTTGCAACCCCATCAATTTTCTTGACTGCCTTTCCCCAGGGATATTGAATGAAACCCAGCAAGAAATTCAACTTTAGCAGCAAATCCTACGGGGAACTTGTCATTTACAACATCCCCACACTAAGTGTGCACAACAGACCTCCAGGCAGTGTACCAATGTTTTGTTTTACTGATCAGTCTCTAGACAAGGGTTACCCTAAAAATGCTAAACACTGATTTCCAAACCTGAAAAAAACCACAATTTTCAAATATTGAAGAACACATAGTCAATTACCAGTGCAAGTGTGAAAAATAACAAGTTTGTGTGGAGTTTTTTTAGCAGAACATCGTTGACTCAAAGCTAGCGCGGTCACGATCAAGTGAAAATCCCTGGCCAGAGCGGGTTGTGCTAATAAATTTTCCTGATGCTATGGCAATGTGCACTGGTCGGCAATAACAGTCACGAATCTAGAGTAAAATTTTGTAAGAATATGGTTTCTACAATTTTGATGAGCAATGTTTTGCGCGGTAATTGAAGGTCATGATGAATCTATCATAAGACTTTGCAAAGAATATGGCGTCAGAAATTTATAAAGCATTGTAAGCATATTTATGGCAATATATTCTTTTAGCAGCACAGCACTTTTTAAGAATGGGGTCGATTTTGAGCCAGCCACCTGATTGAAGATTGCTTTTCATATAAAAATCCCTCAGTGACTTTCTTATTAACTAAGTGGTTTTTTTAGTTATAAGTAACTTAACGTTCATAGAAACTTTTCTAAGCAAAACAATTAAATTTTAAGTATGATATGTGCAGACTATCGAGCTTACAATTGGTGTAAGATATTCATGAGTTAGACTAGAGTAAATGCTTCAATACCAGGGTTCTTGGATTTGGTTGTGAACCCATGCTCGTTCCGCAAAAAGGACTAGCTGGCAAATGCGGGACTACCGTTAGGGCTATCATTCAAATTAATCAAGTTCTAGTCCAGCTGGGGGTACAAATTCGTGTGATTGTGACTGGTTCATACATACAAATGGAAAAATTAACCTAAACTATCAGCAAATTACCATAAGTGGTGTATTTTTTCTTGCAGTACACAAGTGTCATTTCTTGTATATGCTCTGCAGCATGATGTGAAAAAGGGCCTTAGATTTTCTACCAACCAGGGGCCGGAATTATAACAGTTGCCCAAATCATGGTAAAAAGTCGATCATTGGGTGTAGTTCACTAGTTTATGACAAAATTAAAAGTGATAGCCATCCGCATAAACCACATTTTTCCAAAATGGCCGGCCATTTTTAATAACAGATAATGGGCTACTATGCGAATTAGTGGTCAACTGTATTTTGTCTGGTCAGAGTTCAATATAAAATTGCCAGAATGTTGGAGTCATGACAATTAATATAACGGCATTTTGCAGATTGTCGACATCTCATCTAAAACCTTATTTTCTTTGTATAATAACAATGAAGATGACTTTTTGGTGTCAAATAATGTTTTCCTTCTTTCTTTTTCTGGGTCAAGGAGTTCGGATAAAACTATTTTCAAAACTGTAAGATGAATACAAAAGTGATGTTATTTCAATTGATTCCTTTTTTACAAGATAGACCAATATTTTTAAATACAATACCCAGAGTAAATAGAGTTACTGCAATGTCATGCTGAATGTGGCAAGTGATAAAATATATACCCAGATGCTTGCCAATTATAAACCAATTCAAAATCCTCAGTAACTCCCTCCTTGGGGCGCTTTAAGAAAAGCCAAAATATAATGCCTCACATTGTACGCGTGACCATGGTCATTTACAGTGGGTGAAATTTCGCTTCATTTTACTCTTGACATATCTGAACAAACAAATATAGTTTCGATTAAAGTAGTACAGCATAAACATCAAATTCCCTATGCAATTCCATCCATCCATTCCACCCAATTCCACCCGATCAGCAACCAGAAAACTGCTTCGGCTGGGACTTGCTACCATATAACACTGGGTCCCCTGTGTTGTATTATAAATAATTAGTAGTGTTATCATATCACAATAATATTATCGCTTTATTCCATAAACCGTATGTAGCATTAAATCCATCCCCACCCACATCCCTCCCTCGCTAGTGTCGTGGATAAGAAGCATCGATTTATATGGCAGGTATCACATGTTCGAATTCACCACGGCCTTTTTTAAAATAAATGTATTTAAATATTATTTTAGAGTAATGAATATTACTAATTAAAAATACACGTGTCCCTGGCTGTATCGCACTTATCATTTAGTAGACATGAAGGGTGAATGCTGATGTCAATGTCCCATTATATTTTCCCGGGTTTTTACCAGAGTAATTTTTCATTACTCCTAGATTATGAGGCCCGTATTACTAACGCTTACACTAAACTTGAAATATGAATTGAAGTCCTTTTGCCTACTTACTGCAGGAAGTAGATGTAAGGATCTTGTGTATCTGTGAAAGAGGACTGTTTTGGTCCAGCTCCCTCTAAAGGAGCATAGTAATCCAATAATATGGCCCCTTTTTGGTTCAACAAAATGGTGTGACTGCTGCTGACAACCCCAAACAAATATTTCTACCTGATACAGTTCCCATACATTCTTTAGTACAAAATCATTTTTAAGTTACCCGGTGTGTTTTGGAGGACTAGTGCCAGATGTGATGTCTTTACAGAGGGTAAGTTAGGGTGTTTCACTAGAAGTGGCCAGTGACATGCTACCCTGCAGGAGGAATCAACTCTCCTGTCTGACTATGAGCATAGCAAGACTACTACTGAATCCACTGTGGACCATGAAATCTTATTGGTCTACGACTGCTTTTGAATTGGGGAAAATGTATTGTATCAGGACAATGTGGACGAGTCTGTGTTACGTGCAGGTAGTCCAACTTGTGATTTGTGGATTTGTAAATTGTAGGCTTCGTAGAACAGGCCATAGTCTAGACTAGGGTGGCTACTCAGTCCACAGCCTGGAGCTTTCTGGATTTATGTATTTAGACTGTTAGTGTAAGCCTGTGATAATAAGATTTGACGATTTAAATAAAATTTAATTCGTCTTTACGGCCATTCCACCACCCTTCATGTCTACTCAAATGATAAATTAGTTTACCCCTGTGGTTCTCCCCAATACGGAAAAGATCTATGGTTTGGTTCCCTATCACATTCGGCTTTAAAAATCGCCTCATGTGATATTGTGATCCATATGAAGAAAATGGACTCCGACTCACCTGACAGTTTTGAGGATATTGCTGCTGAACCATGGCCTAACAAACATTACACTTGGTCCCAAATCGTTATATTTTTGCCTCGTATATGTAGACCCATCTTAGAAAAAGTGGCGTATTTGAAAAACTTCCATTTAATTTTATATTATCTGACAGTTTTGGGAAAATAGGTTTTATTGAAATCCTGGACCCTGAAACTTTAATTTGAACCACAATCCTCTTCCTAGGCTAATTATAAAATATGTTCAGGTTGGTGTCAATAAAGTGTCAGCCATTCTTGGCAACTATTGCACATAAAACTTTCTTGAAAAAAATTAAAAAAGTTAAAAAACTTAAAAAACAGAAAAAAATATTTTCTTTTAAGACCCAAAATTTTTCTTATGTGTTTTGCTTTTAAGATGACTTCCATTTTGATTTTGTCAATCAAAAAACCAAAAAAACCCTGTTTTCATGAAAGTCCACATCCCTACGATCAATTGTAGCTATGATGACAATATTATTGTTCCGGCCCCGGTAGCCCTCTCCTTAATGGTTGTTGCTGCAGCACTATGTACATTGGCTATTTGAATGTGTATATTTTTCATGTATGAGAAACAGGTCCGCAAGGGGTATAATCTTACTGCAAATACCTTCAATCTTCAATCAATTTTTTATTGTCATCATAGAATAGGCTACAGCAAAAACAATATGATAAAATATCAAAATAATGCATTACAGTGAAAAATTATTTTTACAATATTAATCAAGTGTAATAAAGTGTTTATAATACATTATGAGTGTAATTCAAAAAGGAGAGTATATAACTGGGGATGATATAGTAGAAAATATATATAAAAGCTAATAAGGATGTCATATTAATGCTGTACGTAGCGACGAAAATGAAACCTGTTTTACGGGCCCCCCGACCCTGATTTTTCAGTTTTACAGAATTTTTTTTTTTAGCTTTTCAAAAAACATGTATTGTAAAATCAGCCTGTGTTAGCACAAATTATATTTTGGCAATTTTTTTAACGAAAATTTGATTGTGAAATTTTTCAGTTTTTCTCTTGATTTTCAGATTTGGGCTATTTAGGCCAATTTTGAGTCCAGAAAAGAAAACAAAAATGGGGAAAAAATCATCGCCGACCGACCGACCCTACTCGAAAGGGTTCGCTCGCCCGTAAAACAGGGTTTCTTTTTTTCGTCGCCTTAGGTGTAAATTTTTCACTGAAAACTAGTTTATAATTCACCTAGCTGGTCAATTAGGGCCGGTACGAGTCGAGATATTTTAACTGAAAACCGCTTCTTCTAAGTTTAATCATTGTGAATCGAGCACTTCAAGTTAATTATTTGGTTAGGAGTATTGATAAAGTTATCTATCATGGCGTTACTGTATTGTCAGTCTGGAGAGCGTGGAGTTGCCAACATGTGTGAAAACGTATTTGGATAGGAATAAACCGCTATCTCTTCTAGTGGGCGCTGGTCGCGCAGTTTCACGCTCAAAAGGCGTGTTCACACAAATTTGGCGTACTGTGAGGGTTGCCAAGAATTGCATTGTTGAAAAGCGGCACATTTTCACAAAAATATGAAATTTCTTCAATTGCTCCCCAAAATGATAGTCTAGGCCATTGGAAGAACAGAATATATTTTACACATAAAAAAACAACCCCAAAACAGATTAGGGACCTTGATATTAAGATAAAGATATCCAGGTAATTTGTAGGCTAACTTTTAAGTTGTCATAACTTTAATCAACAAATGTGTATATTACATGAATATTTTGACTAGTACTCATCTGTTATTAAAACCACAAAGGTTATAGACGGTCAAACAGTGTGCATCGCGTGGGAAACATTGATACGGCGTGTGTGTTCTTGTGTTAAACGCAATTTCGTCGTTGCTGAATTTCGCGTAGCCGGCGACCTACGTTAAATACAAATCGTTCTGTTTACCATGAGGAAGCTGATTTGTCTTAATCATTTCGGGTGAGGGCTTTTGAATATAAAGCTTTCCAACCATGCAAAATATCGATTTTGAAAAATCTCAGGGCGCGCTGGGCGCGCTATTGTTCAAATGTGCCAGGTCTCTTAACGGCTCGAATTTATGGAATTAATCACAGTTACAGTATCCAGCTACCAACAAAACCAGAGTGTCTATGTTGCACCTCTAACCTCGTGAGAGGCTAGGAAATGACCTCTCGTACCTGAGGGCAACGAGTGCTGCAACAATGGGATCGCAATCCAGTTTCCCACCCCATCAACAACAAACGCAGATATTATCGATTGTGGTGTCTGGCCGGAAACATTCGCCATCTACAAAAGGATGATTTAAAGGCAAGTATTATTTTTACCATAATGAGTTGTATTTGTATAAGAATGTTATCTAGTCAACGTTTTTAGAGACTGATTTTTCTTTTGTTATAAAAAATATTTTTTTTAAAAATGAAAAAAGGGATGGTTGTAATATCTCAGAAAGAATTGGTCGAAAATATTTATTGTAATTATAATCTTCACATATGGCAAAACTACAGTAACGCAAAAAATTCAGCCTTTTCAGACATTTATTTAATTACAACTCAATGGAAAGAGTACTGTCCGATGCTATGGAGTTGATTCTGGACTGCCGATTCTGCCGTTTAGCCTCAGCCTTGCTGATAGTGCGATTCTGATGTTTCAGCACATTTTGACAAGCTGCTGCCCCATAGGGGGCGTCTTGGGCTAAGCTTCCCCAACTGTTCACGTCTTTGCTGCAAAGTGCTTGAGCGAAGACTTGGAATATCTTTGAAACGCTGCTTCTGTTCCTCTACCACGTTGAATGGTGTCTTGTCTTCAGTTTACATAGAAGATCTTCGAGTGAGGACGTCCATATCGGGACTTTGTCCTGCACTTGATCTTCAGATTCCTTCTTAGACAGGTTTCAAATCGAGTGATTATGAAGGAGAGATGTAAACTATAGTTTGGTGCGGAATCTGATTCCTGGCCTTTCCCAGAGAACTTTCCCTGCAGACTGGCCAAAAGCAGCACTGGCTTTTGTAATCTGTTTGGTTGAGTTTCATCATCAATGAGCCCTCACGGGACACAGTGCATGACCCCAAGTCCTCTTAGATTTACAGTTGCTATCGATTACGATATCCGATAATAGTTGATACTACCCGCAGACAAGCCTTTGCAGAGGCATCTTTAAGCATGGTACTGAACATAATGCTGAAGAGGACTGGTGTTAGAACACATTTACTCCATTAGTTACTTGGAATTTGTCACAAGACTCAGTGATCATGGTCATACGCGTGGAACTGGCGCAACCCCTTGAGATGATTGAAATCTGCATGGGGATCCAAACTTGGTCATGTTTTCAAAAGGCCCTCACGGCTGATTGAATTGTTGACTTGGTTACGTCAATGATGGATGAAACATTAAACAGTCATCTTGGGGCCCATAACACGGATTCACTGATCAACGCTAAACTAAAGTATGCTTTAGCTTTCAAAGGCCCATACAAGGCCTTCTCCAAATTCTCTAGTTTTCTCCAGAAATTTCGGGGGGCCCCATTCCTATTATTCTAGAAAAAATAGTGGTAGACATTAGGGAATAGCATGCGGGTTTGAATTTGCAATGGGAAATAGGGAGCAGGAGGGCGATTCTCATTTAAGTACAGAATAACATAAGCCACCACCACGGGGCCCATAGCACCGGTACTGAATCAAACGCCATATGGATTGGTTTATCAGGGGACTGGTTAATGGCCCATTAGACATTTTTAAATGTAGAGGGCCTACATTGACAATTAAGATAGGGCCCTATTGTGTCAAACGCAGACTTGCCTATATTGTCATTAAGATAGGGTTGACGCTTAATCGGTATCAGGCATTCTAGAAGGGCTCCGAAATTGATAAATACAGCGTGATAACATTAGGCCCTGTTTGGAAAATCTGCAAATGGTAATTTTTGTTCTCCTACGTTGCTTCCCCCTATTTTCCCTCTTATTTATTTCATCTCTATCTCTTCTCTCATTTTCTATCTTTATCTCTCCCTCTCTCTTTTCTTCTCGTCCTAGCCATCTCTGGGGGGCCACTAAACTCGGGGCCCGTGTACTTTGTCACCATGTCCCTATTGTAGGCTACGCCCCGACAAAGACACCCCGTAACAGGAGGACACTTTTTTTGAGGATATAAATATCTATGACTATTGCACTTGATCGGTTGTCGCACAAAAACTACCAAGAACGTTCCGAGGTTTATTGGACAGACAAACAGAAGGGAATTAAAACCAAAAATATAAAAAATTTTTTGAACTTGCCTGCTATTCTAATCGGTCCTATAGGAAACCATGTTGTGATTCTGTCGTACACGAAAAGAAAAAGAAAAACTACTTAATCATAATCTTATTACATATAGACGACGGACGTATTCTACCTTTTTCACTTCAGATGTTCATCTAATACATTGGTAAGCATTCCAAATATAGCAAAAAAAAAACTTGGGTTCGAAAAGAAAATGAGGGCGCTTCTCTCTATCTCTTCCCTCATGTCTCTTTAAAGGTCACGCAGTTTTGCCAAAAAAAAAAAAAAAAACAGTGTTGGTCGAGTGGATAGAACGAACGGACTCATGATGTGAAGGGTTGTGGGTTCGAGTCCTGCTGCGACCAACGTTTTGTGCACCTGGGCAAGGTACTTTACCTCATTGCCTCTTCTCTTCCACCAGGAGTAAATGGGGGAGCGGTCAGGGGAGGGACATGGTACAATCTAAGTGATGATAGGAGCTGCGCACGGTTGGCCCAGAGGGTGTATGATCAATCCCACAATCTGACCAGTTTTGGGAAATTTCACCTCAACAGGGGTTCATGTGATCCCACAAAAACCTATTTTAACACATAAAAATCCTGACTTCTATGCTATTTTACCCACAAAAGATTAGTACTTGGGGAATTTTTAGCATGATTATGACATGTCCTGTCGTTCTTAAACCTTTGGAACACTTGTTTATCCTTAAGCACTGACATAAGTTTTGTAAAGTACAATAGGCACAATGCAATGCATGGGGATTGATTTCAAAAACCACCCTCTGGGTTGCGCCCTAGTTGAGCGAAATGATTCTGATGAT